>JAIPRK010000877.1:0-58330 GCA_025469195.1 Chaitophorus viminalis
TTCATTTTATTTTATTTATTTATTTATTTACCAACAAAAAATATGTAATAATAGAATTAAATGAATAATACATAGTTGGTCAACTCACTAAAGCATAATATGACAGTGGTGTGGAGTTCATAAAAATAATGAACAATAAACTACAAATGATTATACAATAGTATACAAAAAAGAAAAGAAAAACTAATAACTAAAACTAACTACACTAATTTTATACCAGCTATAACTTACAAAGTACATTATTTTTACAAAACAAAATCATTAAATTGTACAGAATCATACTTTTGTTTTTTCAAATGTATCTTATTAATCATAGCATCTTCTTCGATTAATATTGCTATCTTTTAATTTTCAAATTGGATTCTTAAAGAACTTTAAGTCTAACAGTGTCAAATAGTGAATCATTGGCTTCTGAAATAGGAAAAAAGGAATTCCAAAATTAATTAAATACTAACATTGATTTTAGAATATAATATATTCTAAAATCAATGATACTAATAATACAGGAACTTTCATTGTATAATCACTTACTATTTGATATTTTCCTGAAATTGCTTCTGCAAGATAATTCTCCATCATTTAACTCAATTTAAATTCCAAGAAATTTTAAAAATTAAATAAAATTTTGTTTGATTACAAATTATTTCAAAATTTTTATTTGATTTAGCAAATAAGTTTGAGTAATTTCTTTGAAAGCTAATAACACAGATGTCATTTCTACTTCGTTATGTTCTTCATTAAGTGCAATACCATAATGTCTATAATCTAAATAAAATAAAACTATATACATCATTTAAAATGCTATTGAATTAGTTTATTTTTTAAGTATGGTCTAATTATAATATTCATAATTCATTTGTATGATATGTTAATCTAAGTGTCAGTTAATTAAGTTAATTGTATTTTAACTTTATTGTAATCTGATAATCTTGATTTTTTTTTTTTTTTGGTAAAATATCAAATTTGTGCAGTGGTGAGTGGGTGGATAGAATATTTTAGGCTTGTCCCGGTCAACAAAAATTGTTAAACTACCACTGCTTACCATAATAGCTGAATTGCTGAATACTGACTGCATACTCTTCCCTCCAAGCAAAATAATTTGTTTTTTCCTGTATCCCTCTAAAAACCTTTTTTTGCATTATTCGATCCACCTATACAAGTATTTGACATAAATAATTAATCTAAATATTGTTTTTTTCACAATCAATAAAAATCAATTAAAAATGAGAAACTAATAACTATCTAATAAATTAAATAATATCGAGCATTGTGCATTGTGCAGCTTGTTATCGATCGATTACGAGTAGGAAATAGGTATAACTGTTTTGCCCACATTTTTTTCCCCCAATTTTTAATAAGATCTTTATGCTTACCAAATGATTCCAAAAGAGTGAAATTTATAAAAAAATTTTATTTTGACGTCAAACAACTTATTGAAGACTTTTTAGCTTTTTGTTTTTTATGATGATATCACTTGACAGTTTTCGAATATCATGTTTCAAAAAAATTCTACGCGGTGTATCATCTTTACACACCTCACTGACGGCAATGAATGAGGTTTCTATTGTTTCTATATCTTTTGCCATTGGTATATCTAAACTAGTTTTACAGGAAATATTTGATGTTGTAGGTTCATTTAAAAGGGACACTTCTTCAAATTCCAAATTACTTCCAGAAATCTAAAAATTACAATTTAAATGAAAGAAAGAACTATTAATATAAAATAATCATTACAACATGTAACAGTTAACAGTATGGAACTATAAAATATGTTTGTCAATAATAAAAAACACAAAGTACCATTCAAAAAGTACTGACCTTAACTAATTTTCTGTTAAAACTTAAAGTATTTTTTGTTTGGGAGGTGCCAATTAAATTGCTCACAGAATCAGTGTCTACATTTGGAGTAGTAGTGTGTAATGTTTCAGGGTAGATTTGTTTCGCCTAAAATAATTTATATTATATAAAAATATTAAATCTTATTGGTTAGTTTAATTTAATTGTAATTATATACTAATATTCTTTATTCTACCGACAATTATAGATGGAACAGCATGTTTTTGTAATAATTTTCTACTTTTATGTAAAATAAAGCATGACTTATCAAAATGTTACAAACACACCAAATTCGTCTTAATCACATAATTCAGGTTTATAGCATTCTCTTGTAAAAAATTGTTCCATTTCACTTTCATGTACTCTTTCGCAGGAAATCTGAAATAAACATGAATTTTTATTAAAGGCTTTTATCAATTTTTAAAGAAATAATATTAAAACAGAACTGTAAGTCCCTAGGTTTAAAAAGTATACCTGTGAAAAGAAATATTGGCAGCTTTAGATGTTTGATTATCTAATCTCAAACAAATCATACAGCTTGGCATTTTAAAAAATAAATTTAAAAAAAATGAACAAAGTAGAAAGTACCTATTGTCGTATACGCCACGCAAAGGCTTGGCGTATAAAACAAATAGTTTACGGCAGATTAATTCCCCGACAGAGATTTGCTCTATAATGTCGTTTTACTCTCGAAATAACTGACTACAATACCGAGTACTGGATGTTCGAGAGTCAGTTTTAATCTTACCTGGGCAAATGTTATATTATTTCTACCCTGACCACGATATTAAGTACGAGATGAGAAAATATTATAACATTGCCTTAGTACCTTTAGAAAGTAGATCGTCTTGAACACTTTCTTTATCAAAACCCTCAGATATTTAAATAAAAGGAAAACTTCAAAAATATAAAACACAACTCAAAAATACATAAAAACACTATAATATTGTCAAAAATAAAAATATAACACTTAACTTTGTCTACGTAAAAAGAAAACAATTACACCGTGATCTCCACTAACCCGTGGAAACGACAGCTCCATTCTGACCTCTACTGTTTCCTTAAGTATCCCTCATGCGTTGCTGAAACAGCGCCTTTTGTGTGGTGTTGGACGCTGACGATTTTTCTTTTTTTTTTTTTCCTTTTCGAATGTTTTTCAACCAATGTCCATTTCCAGAAATTTATGGCTATACCCAAATACGTAAATATATGTTTACGAGTAATCGCAGAGTAATCAAAACAGTGCTTATTCGCTAAAACCCCGGTGGTCTATATATTTTAACACAATGGCCATACTATGCCCCAATACGTAAATATTCGCAATGAGCAATCAAAACAATAATTATTCGCTAAAACCCCGGTGGTCTATACATTTTACCACAATAGCCATACTTGTCCAAATACATAAATATAGGTACGCAATGAGCAATCAAAACAATGCTGATATAATTGATTACAATGACAAATTAATTCTACAACGACCTATATAATTTACAACACTATTATAATAATCAGCGATCAAAATCGTTAATTAATAATTGTCTAATTACCATTACAATTATATCAGTTGACAGTCTGTATTTGTGTAATCACTAGTCACAAAAACGTATTATCAACTCAGTATTATCACAACCATACAATATATTGTACTATACGTTTTACAATATTTTTTTTATATGAAGTGGTAAATCTACATTTTATACACCAACTACGATTCAGTTAATTTTATAAGCGAGATATGGAACGGCCCCTCTATATTACTCTATGATCCACCATCACCGATCCTATCACATGATAATAATATTGATGTATTTATTATTTAGTCCCGGTCATCCGTCATCTGTGATAATATAAACCATCGAACGCGCGGGGACCAGGTGTGCCGTGTGCAATTGCCCATAGGACGTCTCCACAAAGACAAGAGTCCTGTCATTCACAGCGGGGTCTTTCGGCGTTTTACCGAACGACTTACAACTCTCAGTGTAACCGCTGCCAGTGCCCACTCGCTACTGCACATTTATTCTTTAACTTTTAACAGTTTAGCTTTAGCCCCTGTTCGCCATCGTGTTGTCGCCCGTCAAACAATTAAGTCAACCGTTTTGCCATTCAACGTCTTCACGACTTCGATTTTTCATTGTCGCTGATTCCACATCGTTCCAGCTACTCTAACGAGGTTAGAATAATTATATTGTTTTTATTTTAGTTATTATTGTTTGAATTTGTTTTGTGTTTACCATATGTCCGTGGGCCATGTCTCGTGTCTGATACTATATGATTTTGGCGGTACATACGCTCTACGTGAAACCAACTCATATTTTTTTTTACGACGGCACTTACCTATTGAGTATTATCTAACCGCTTTTTTTGTTGTTTTCTTTCCTCCTCGGTACTGCAATTGTTGATAATAGCTTTCACCCCTGAAATTTACCAATGCTTTTTCAATTTTTGAAATAAAAAAAAAAGTTATAACATTTGACTGTTGTGCTACTATCAGTATTCAGTAGAACTAGTATTACAGATAACAGAATATATCTAGATAGTAGTTTCTAGGATAGAAATGTAATATTATTAATAGGTTTAAGACATAAATATTCTGTGGGTCTTGCAACTACATCTGTCGTTTACCTACTACTTATAATTTATAATTACACTATAAATTTCGATTAAATATTGTTAAAAGATTGTACCTCTTTTGTCCTTATACTATTTGGTAGTCTTTGTCTATCTAATGTGCAGCATAGCTAAAATATGCCACATAAAATAACAATCATTGTTTTGTTATGTTGGATAATTAGATTAAGAGCTTAACCCAATTTATTAATTTTTTAAGAGAAAAATATTTATTAGTGTACAATGTATTATATTTTTGTTGAATATCTACTGACAAAGAAGTTACTACTAGATAAACAGTCCTAAACTGAAATTTTATTTTATATACTACTAAACTTTGGAATACTTAAAATTAATTACATTATTTCAAACATAAAAATAATCTTTTATTATGTATAATCAACTTATAGTTTGAATTTTATTTCAAATATTCTATCTATAATAAATTATTTGTTCTCTTATTTATGTTATACTTTTAATGGTAACAAATATGAATTACTAATTGTCAAAGTATTAGAACTATTTTTATTCCCAAGTATTGCTAGCATTTGTCTATCTCAAGTAAAATAATTTAATTTATTTGAAATATTTTGTGTACTGTAAGTCATTGATGTATACAATTATACTTTTGTTTAAACTTTGTATGACTTATTATTTTAAATTTATTTATAGGAATTAAACATGTCTCGTAAAAGATTTGCTGATGATTATGAGGATTTTAATGAAGAAGTCATTGTTCTACCAGAGTCTCCTCCTTCTCCTGATGAATATGAAGATACTATTATGTACAAATATATAGCATATTCAAATGGTATTAAATATTCATTTATTTTACTTGATAACCAATATTTTTAAAAAATTTAAAACTAAATATTTATGTCTTAGTTACATATTCAATGTCAACTATTATTGTTATTATAATTATTTTATACATTCAATTTTCTATTGTTAATTATATTATTAGTATTATAATAAAAACAAATGAATAATAGTAATTATAAATGTTCTAGGCCAAGAAAGTAATAATAAGATTACAAACACTCAATATCATCTTGCACCTCCTCCAAATATTAATAAAGAACCTAACTATTCAGGTCACAATGCTGTTAATGCTAAGGCATCAATACAGAAACCTGGAATAAAATCAACACCAATAGGTCAGTAAATATCATTATTTTATGTTCGATACTAAATAGATCACTGTTGGATATTAATATATCGTAATGTTTTAGAATACATTTTTTAGTGCTGGAAAAAGTATCCTAAGTTACTTAATACTTAATGTCATATTTTTATAATATTACTTATTTTATATTATAGATATTTATATTAACACTATAAAAATTATACAAATAAAAATACTTGTAATTTGCAAGTAGTGTGTTTCAACATTTTAATTTACATTAAATAAAAAAACAACTTCTTGTTGTCACCAGTACATGTTAGAGATTATTTTGTTGTCTTTATCATGCAGTCTTATATTCTGCAGTATTTTGATTAGTTTCTTATGGTTAACCCTATTAAATACTTTCTATAAAGTTATTTTATAAAAGTAGATATTGTAGTTTATGTGTGCATCCCATACTCTTAGGATCGATGTAACTTAGAAAATCTAAATTAAATAGTGCCTGTGTTGTAACAAAACCATTTTTAAAGTAAAATAATATTTCTCATACATCATTTTATAATTTTGGGTACACTCCATGTATAATTTTATTTTGTAGACATTTTTTTTTTTTTTATGAAAACTGCTAATGGATCTATAATTTTTAATTTCTTGGAAGTTAGAATAAAAACCAAGTAGAGTCAATATTGTAAGATTTGTTCAGTGTCTTAAATGTAATTTAATAATTGATTTTAAAATTAGCAAGCAAATGTTTACTAACAAAGTTTTTTAAAGTGACTTTCAATTTTCATGATTAAAACATTTAACATTTTATTTATTTTATTATATAATATTGGTTTCAAATTCCATGGTAATAAACATTCCTGTTTAAGATCAATAATAAAAAATTATAATATACCAAGTACTTAGTTGCTGTATTTAAACCCTTTTCTTAACAGCTAATAACTAATTAATTAATTATTCAATATCTTTGTTTATTGTTTTACATATTTTACTATAAATTAAATTATTCCTACAATTTTAGTTGATTGGAAAGAGGAAGAAGGGAAGTTAATGCTTCGAAGATACACAGAATATGCTCCAAATGTTGGCAAGGATAAAAGATTCAAGTCCAAAAGAGAAATGTGGAATTGTATTACTGAAGAAGTAAATGATACATTTAACGTCAAAAGATCGCCAGCACAATGCATGGCAAAGTAATAATAATTAAAATGAGTATTCTTAGTTTTTTTTTTTTTTTAATGTTAAATTTAAGGCTCAATTACAATGTTAGTTTGGGTGGTAGCGATTGTTCCCCCTTAGAAAGCACAATTGTATCAGTAAAAAGCCGGGTTCAAACAAACAACTGTGCTTTTAAATACAGCCACTATAACCCGCTCGGCCACAATGCCTTCTATAAATATCATTAGCTAATTATATTAATAAATATTATTGTAAAGAAGTTAAAGACTAAAAAAAATAATAAATATTCAGCAAACTTATTTCTCTATTGTACTTTGTTAATATTTACTTTAAAATTTGAGGCTTATTACTAGTTAGTTATTAATTATGTGTTTAAATTATTATGTTGCATTTAAAATTATTGAGAACTCTAATTCATCAATTTAAATACTTTCAAATGCATCTACACTAAATTTTAAACCATAAGAATTTTATTTTAAAACAGTTATTGAACACATTATCTTTTTGAACATCTTATAAAATTAAATAGTTTATGACTTATAAGTATCGTCTTCTTTAATGAGAATAGATTATTTAATTTTACTGTAATATGTACAATACATGTTTTCTCCAACCTTTACACTTATTATCTTAACTTTATTTTTATTTGTTCAATTTAAGGTTTTTCCACAGATACCAATCAATGAAAAAACCTAAAAAGCAAATTGAAGGAGTTGTTAATTTTCAAGAGGAACTTAATTCTTTAGATGCCATTCATGATTTAGTAATGGAGGAATTAGTAACTTCCAAAACCAATGGATCTGCTGAAGATCAGGGAAAAGAAAAGCAAGAATCATTATCTGTACTATACCAAATTTTACCAAAGACTATGGTTGAACTAGCCAAAATAAATGCTCATGCTCAAGAACGAAGACATCGTGAATATATGGATTGTATCAAAGAATTTGGTAAGATGATGATTTTAATGTAAAATTTTTAATTTTGACATATTTGTTTTAGTATAACTTCATTGTCGTTAAAATTTATCATGATTAATTTTAACCGTATTCTGCTACGAATATATTTGTGGTAAATGTCATCTGTGATGACACATTTATATAGATTCCTTATTTATTTACAAACAAATTTAATTTAAAGGAAATTTTGTTTTAGATTACAAATTTTTTATTATTAATCCACGTTTAACTATTTAATTAATTATTGACATAAGTTTTTCAATATTATCGGTCATTGATTTGAATAAAATCTATTAATATTTTAAATTGGGGCTTTATAATCTGTATAATTTGTTCTATTATAGTTTAGTGTTTACTAGAGCTCAAATATTAGTAGTCAAAATTATTTTAAAACCTTTATTAATTAATTTAAATTTGCCATTATATGCTAAAAATATGATTAACATGTTGTTACATATTAAAATATATAAAAATTTAAAATATCATCATATCTTAAAGTATGCAAATACTATTAGATTTATAAATACATTCTTAGCTTCACTCAGAATTTAAAAAAAAAAAATGGCTCTTCATATAGTACATTGTTTTAAGCAAAAAAAAAAAATTAAATAATAAACACATTTATCATAATATACTTATATAATTTATTTAATTAATTTGTATCATTAAAATTTACTTAATTAACTATCTAACTATCTAATAAAATGGAAAATATTGTATGTTATTTTTTGTGAGAAGTTAATCAATCCACTAACTTCTTAATCTTACAATTAATGATTATATATTATATACTACTATATATATACATATATAACATTTATATTTTGTACATGCAAAAAAATACAATGAGCAAATAGATTCAGCTGATGAAAAGTTATTAGACCTTTTTAACATGATTTAGCTATTCTATGTGGACTGTTTCAATTTAAAAGGTCACAATACCAACATCTCGTAAGTCTGCTTGAGGGGTTGTGGATGATTTGAGATTAATGGATTTGGGTGGTTAAGTAATCTTGTGTGAAACTTTTTGCTGTTAGCTTTAATTTACAACTAACTCAGTGGGTATGTCTGTGTAGAATGTGAATGGAAACAAACTAAGGAGTGGATGTGAATAAATGGATGGAAATTGATTGAAAAGCTTCAATTGTTCAATTATTCTCAGAGTTGGCTTAGAACATTCCTATATTTGGGTTTCATATGACCAAATTGATCTGAAAATTGACTTATAGATAAGAATTTTGTTGTGAAGTGGAAGTTTGGGTTTTAGGTTAGGACGTAATAAGTACAATCTAAAGCAGCTTCCTTTCTTTTAAATTTGAACTGAGGATTCTAGGTTAGCCTTTTATTTAATTTATTACCCAGTTATTTAACTCGAATCAAGGAAAAGATAAAAAACTCCTTGAAGGGTAAGAATAGGCGTATTTTTTTTTTCCAGTTGATAGACCACTTTTCAATCGGGTTTACATGGAGTTGAAAAACATAAAATTCTTTAACTGAGAGACTATTGGAGTATAGAATATATGTGTTATTTGCATAAGAAGATAGGATTTTGGGTTTGAGGGATATCAGAAGTACAAATGTTTTAAAGGTCAGAGGAGAGAATACTACCTTGAGAAACTCCTGCTAAGATAGCTAAAAGGGGTCAAAATGAGTTCATTTAGTGAACTTTAAACGAAATCAAGTTATAAACAAATTAGTAGATAAAAAGAAATAGGAAAGAATACTCTGGGTTTATAAAGCAACTTACTAAATCTAAAACTATAACTTACTACAAATGTCCTTTTATCTTAGTAAACATATTATCTCTACTAAATAAGCAAACATTTTTATTTTTACAGAAAACAAATTTATGGACTGTGTTTCAAGGTTAATAGATAAATATTAATTCAAAATCTACAATTATACTCAAAAATGACAAAAAATTGTATTGTATATTACTCTGTGTACTGTTTTGTAATTAGTATTTAGTACAGATAACTTCAAATTTAAGTTTGAAATTTTTTTTTTAAAAAATTGTAAAAATTACGATGTTTCTACATCTCAAATTTAGTTGACTGGAATTTATGATTTTTATACTATATTAATTGGGCATTCTCATTATTTTTTGTATATTTTCGAAAGAAAAGTAATTACTATTTATTGATTGACTATGGATTTTTTTTTTTTGAGATAGATTAATTCTTTTTTAATTTATTCTATATTGTATTATATCCTAAAAACTGATTTATTCTGTACAAATAATTTATACTTGTTTGAATTAAAAATACTTAATTTTGTATTATGATATGTTTTTATAAAATACCAGTCAGATTATCCGACTTTGTGTGGAACATTCCTGACTGGGGCATAGTATTTAATAGATTATTATTTATTACCTTACATTAGTCATTTACACTTGGTATTCAAAATATTATAAGAATTGATCGAATTCATAATTAAATGCACCAAAAAAATGTGCTAGAACTAAAATTAAAATTAATGATTATCTTTATGTTATGTTACTACAGGCAATGACATGGCTACAAATAAAAAAATTTTAAGATTTCTGTTATAAATGTAAATAAAAACATGTTTTTTTATCAACCAAATAATTATTAATCATATTAGACCAAATATATGTCTAAAACCCATCCCACAATGTGCTCTTTTTAAAAATCCTCACATGGCAATCGGTCAAAGGGTTTCGGAATGCATAATGGACAGACAGACATACATTAACTTTTGTTACCCGTTAAGTTATATAATTACTTTATATAATGGACTTATGGACTTCCACAAATAAAAAACGTTAAAATTGAAGATTATTTACAAAATCTAATCGTAATACTATAACTTCATTTATTACTAACTGTATACTTGCTTATAGAAATAAATTCAATATCAAAAAAATTATTTTTTCTTGATACTGCCTTTATTATACCTAATGATGCAGGCTCCAATACTATAATGTTTTAATACTACAAGTAAAACTTTACAAACAGTAAACATAAATTTATGTCTACTGTGGACACTTTATATGAATCGCTATAGTGCTGTTAAATAATTTTGTAATAAATTTGATCAAATAGAACATAATGCCAAATAAATTACTGATGAAACTCTACTCTAGTGAATTATCTAGAAAAAAAAGAAAAAATTTGACGAACATTTTCAACGATTCTATATAGTGAAAACGCAAACCTTTTTGTTAAAATTGATACAATAATTTCTGAGTTAACTAAAAGAAGAATATTGCTTATGCATAATTTATAATCAATATTATTTTAATTTAATCCTGGGAATCTAAAACCTAATGAAATTGAAAGAAGACAAATCACTTTCAAAATATTTATTGTTATGACGTAGAAAAAGATATTGTTTAAGAAGCATTGTAATTGAGTTTTATAGCGAATTTTATTTTTCCATTATCAGATAAAAAAAACTAAGCTACATCTGAATACACAAAATTTATTGATAAATCTATAAAACAAAAAGTATAGTACCTTATATATGTCCAAATATTGAAATTGCATTGCGATTGTACTATGCTCTGCCGGTTCTAAGACAAAATATCTTCAAAATAATATCTCCGGTAAAATACATATCCAGGAAAAAATATCTCCAGAAAAATGTATCAGAAAGAAGTATCTAAATAAAATATCTATATAATTTTATCTTATAACATTAAATACGAATAAGTATAAATCTGATTATAATTTTTAAATGGTGTCCATTTAAATAAAATTATCTAAAAAAATACATTAGTTTATTTAATATAAAAAAATTTTAAGTTATGAGAAATTGCTTTTAAATATTTCATGGCGTTCTCGCTATCATACTCTTTTATTATTTTTAGGATCCGTTCATCGTGAGCCACATATTTTTTTCTCTTTTTTGGGTCTCTTTGACTTGACATAAGTTGTTCCATTTTTACCTGAAATATATAAATAAATAATTATATTAAACTAGCTGACACAGCAAACGTTGTTTTGCCAAAAAGTTATTTAAAATATTGTCGAATAAAAAAACGATACGAAAATTATCACTTTACGAAATTTAAACTTTACTTTATATAGGTAGTGAAACAATATTAATAACTAATATAGTAATATTCAATACACGACATATTTCTCCATGTTGATCCATTTTTTTGATGTTGACCGGGGGCCCCATTTTATCGATGAGTTATGTCATATTATGGGCAATTTTATAAGCTAAAGCTTACTGTAGCTTTTTCAATCCAAAAAAATATTCCGGAATTCAAAAAATTAATTATCAAAAAAATTTTAAAAAAAAGGGTTTTTCCAAAAAATTTTTGTAAAAACTTTCTCTTAGCAATTACGAACAATCAAAAAAAAAAAAATTAACCAAATCTGCCCAGCTGTTCTCAATTGATGAATTGTTATACATTTTTGGCTCCATTTCTATATATATATATATATATAGATTAATCAATAACTGTACATTATTATTTAAAGACATTAATATTATGGTACACTATACGTCTATACCTCTTGCAATGCTTGTTCTTTTTTTAAAAATGTGATAAATTTCCATGTAGTCACCTAGCCCCAAGTGAACCATTGAAACCCTCTATTGCATTATTTGTTCGTGGTTGATTTTCGGGTGACAAATTATAGCAATTCCTAATACACATATCAAATTGTGGAAAGCGCCTTCGATTGTTCCGATTTGGTCGGCCAATCCAAGTATCTTCAGAGTAATTAATCGATGGAGATAAATTCTCTTCATTCTTCAAAAAATAAAGCGAATCAGTTGGTATGTTCTTCAAATGTCTAAACAACAACATTTGATATCGGAATAAATGAAAATGATAAAGCTAATTCTGAAGAAATATTATAAAATATTAGTAAGAACTATTATTATTGAAAAATTCTTTGCTTCATCATGCACTTTCAGAATCTTAAGCAATGTTGAAACATGTCTTACATATTAAAATGTAAATACAAAGATATTTTTTTTAGATACTTCTTTCTGATTTTTCCGGAGATATTTTGATCGGTCACCACTCTGCATATATCTAAATGTTCCGGTGAAAAATCATTTTCAGCCTTCAAAATAGTCAAAAACTATTTGTGATCTACTTTTCAAAAGAAAAATTAAATTGACTAGCTATTCTTAATATTGAAAATGCTTTACTAGTATCTACTTCGTGGGCCAATTCACTGAACAGAAGTCAAGGAAAGCATTTTTATGAAAAATATTTCAAATAACAGAAATAAAATAATGTAGATACTTCCGTAATTTACCCAGTATTTTATATAATCATATTTTATAATTCAACTTCAAATTTAATCATGTTTAGAAAATTACTATTTTTAAAAATGCATTTACGTTTTTATTTTTAACATAATTAATATTGTTTATTAGTTGTAATAGTTGTATAAAAAAGAATGATTTATTATTTTATTATTATTCTTATAACTTTTAATAAAATGTATGGTAATTAAAATACTAACTGAACGAGCTATATATAAAAGCGTAGGTTGAACAATTTGTAGGGGGAAAAGAGCCCTATTCTAATCCATTGACAAAAAATGTTCTGAATTTTAGGAAGTTTTTAAGTTTAAAACTTACTTTCATAACTATGCCCCGAGGCGAAAATGTCTTAATCCAATACTTCTACTAAATACTAATTAAATGTCATACTCATAGTTTCAGTGGTGTCGATTAGGCGATTTTTACCATATTTACCTCTACGGGTAGAATTTTAGAAAATTCATTCTTAGTGAGTCTTGTACATTATAAAACGAAACTACCTACTTACCATATTTCATTGCTTTAGTAATCTCAATAGGTGAATTTTTCCATTTTACCTTTTTACTCTTTTTGATTTTCAATCTCCTTAGATATTGTATTTTCAAGGTTGAACGCAAGCCTTGAATCATTGAAATAAGTATATGCATGAGACCGGTTAAAAAACAAAAACTCAATGCTTACGTACGACTTCAGTACCTACGACCTAGTTGAAAATAAGTTGTTGTATATTAAAGTTTACTATAGTTTATCTACATTATATTAAATTTAAAACACCTTTATACGTACCTAGTATTTTTGAGGTTATTTTAAAATCCCTTTCCTATAGTGGTCATTGACATACATTTTTTTAAAAATTCTTTTACACCTATTTATGTCAAACCGGATTGACACAATGACATGACAGTATTTATTTGTTAGTAACCAGCTGTGTATGAATCACAAAAACAAAACAAATTACAATTTACAATATTAGTTTATTTTATTAACCCTTACTATATACCTACATTTAATCATTTAATATGTTCTAGAATGTTGAATACATTTTTATAATGAATACTATTACGTAATACCATTGATTATAAATAGTATTTTAATATCTATACAATTATATATAGATAATATATTTATTTTATTATTATGAATTATTATACGCATAACAATTGATTGTACTATTGTAGATACTTATAAGTTATAATATATAGGACATATAGGTTCGTGGCAAGTAAGTGTATAAACATCTTGTTTAGTTGAAAGAAAAACATTTCAAAAATTATGAAAATACTTCTTATATACATAAATAAAAACTTGGTAAAATATTTTAGCACGTAGGTAGGTACCAGGTACCTATTATAGTGTTGTTACGAATGCAAATAAAAAAAATACTCGTTTGCCACAACCACACCACATTCACTTATATAACGATAATATTTTATACATATATAAATATATTATTATATTTTATTTTATAATTATCCAATATGACGCAACAGGCACGTACACAAAAAAAAATTCGGGGGGTTCATAAAAAATTTACAATAATCAATACTACATATTATATTTTATTACTTGTATATGAAATAAATAAATTACATAAAACTTATTTCGGGGGGGGGGGTTTGAACCCCCAAACCTCCCCCCCTGTATACGTGCCTGTGACGCAAATAACAATAGCATTAACTGTAATTCGGATGATTTTCGATTTGCGTCGGTAGTGCGCCCACATACGCATCGGATTACGCGCAGAAAATATGTATCAACTATCAGTCCACCCGTAAGATATAAATACGCATTCATATTTAGGTACTCGGATCATAATTTAATATTAATTATATTACACAACGATAACATTATATAATTTATTATATTACTGGACGGATCGTTAAACACTATATTAATAACAAAGTGCGATTATTATGCAAATACAATTTATATATGATTAGTATGTACGCGTGTTATAAATTATTATAATAGTATATAATATAGTAGTAGCCGGGTATACATTTAGCCATATAGGTAATATTAATACAATATCACGCACCTTGGCGGCGACAGGTATTATTAAAGTGGGGAACGGCGCCGCCGCGTGTGCCGGATTGCCGGAACGGAATGTTATCCGACAGCGGAAGGGAATAACACGAGAGACATACCTAGTCAGTAAAAACAAACGGCAAACGTGCCTAACCCAAACCGATACGTCCGAGCGCATTTTGCATTTCGATAGAGTTTCGTAAATTACGAACTGGAAAACACGAGATGGATGCTCTTTTTCTTTATTTTTTTTTTTGTCTAGTTGGACTTTATATAATATATGACGACTTTAATAGTGGTTCATGGTTTACTGCAATTTGCGAACTTACTGTACGTCATGATGTCGACTGTCGAACACGTCAACGAAAATATATTGTCTGTTATATTTTTAATAATTTGTTTTCCCTCTAAACTATACAGCCTTGATTAAGTTTATCATCGGTACGGACGGAACGGGACGGTACAGTACAAAAAAAAATACCTATAAAGTGCATGTACTATGGTCTACGATCTATGGTCATCTCCCCCATCCATGTATCATTATTATAATTCCATCACGCATTAGAATATTTATACGCGTTTATGTAACATTTTGATCGTTTGCGAAATAACATCAGAATGCATTAAAAGTATTTACATACTAGTACTACAGTAGCGTATTTACGTGGAACACAGACACACTACGCATAATATCAAATACAAATGTATGTGGTTACGCCTTTCGCACACAAGCAGAGAAAAATACAAAATGTTTTTGGTTATTACGATTAGAAAAAAAAATTTAAAAATCCATAGTTTCGTATAGCTTCGTGTTAAATAATGCAACCAAATAAATAATCTACTGTTTCTATTTTATTCGAAATGAGAATGTATTGCTGTTGTAATAATAAAACACGAGTTTATATTACTAATTATTATTATTTTTTTTTATTTTAGAATATTACATTATTACACTCGATTGTGTAATCAGGGAAATTAGAAAATGTAAATTGAAATAACGAGCACGCATATTAATTAAATTATATAGTTACTAAGTATATAATACCTATATATATATTATATCCATAATAATTCAAATTTATACAAAAAGTTTTTATAAGGAATTTAAATCTGGGTTCCAAGTTGAATTTTATTTGCATTAGGCATGACGTGTAACAATAATATACATTATACAACAAAACAAACTAATTACAAAAATAAATGAACACGTCTATAATTGTTAGAAAATAATTTTTCGCCTTTCTCCCAAATATATATATATGGGGTATATGTATATAATGATGTATTTTTAAGAGTATAACAAAACAAATAAAAATTTTCATAGTGGAAATAAGGAATAATATGAATATATTTATTAGATTATGAAGAAATGGGGGGGGGGGGTTAAACACCTGGCTACACGACTGTACAAATATAAATACCGATGTTTGATACTAATGAAGTATGAAGTAATACCTCAAAGTCATTAGTATAATGTAATAGTTTAACTTCTTGAAAATACCATTTGAAAAACACTGTAAAATGATTAATATTATCCACTGACCGGGTTTGTATTGATTGTTGATTGTTTAATTTAAGCTATAACAGTATAACTACCTACTACGTTTAGATATACTACACTGAAAGTTTTCAACTCTATGTCTCAATAGGACAATATAGGATGACACATAATCCACTCTTGCATGTACGAAAACTAAACCTATAAATAAAACATCAATATTTCATGTTTATTTTAGTCGAATGGCGATCAAATATTAAATTATAAGACTTAAAAGAGGGTTTGTACTTTTGTAGACTCAATTGTTCAAGGAAATCAAATAAATATTTTAAATTATCATAGGGCACTGGAAACCAGTACCTTCAACCTACTACATAACAAACATAAAATTATTTCGTATTATATTACCTATTACCTATTACCAATTACCATGAGCTCATACCTACATTATGTAATACTGTAATCCATGTACTTTGAACCGCGAAGAAATAATGATAAAAAAAAATAATATTATTAAAATATACAAAGTGTGGTCTGAAAATGCTCAACATTTCGGAGGAGGTTACAAATTGCAATACAGACAACAGACAATTACACAATAATACATAATGTATAAGTAAAATGTCTACTATCTATATACAGGCTATATCATTATGAATGAATAAAAATATTTATAATGTAAGTTTCAATAATATATTATATGCCAAAGGGTTTGCAGCGATTCCACCGACGAGGCGACTACCAAAGGACGTTGGGCATACGGCCATCACGGACTACGACAAAGATACGTAATATCACAGATTATATGAATAAAATAATAATCTGTGGTAATATTATCACGACACGGAGTACGAACATTGGAAAGTACGTCACAGACCAAAATGGTCCACGAGAAAATAATACTGTGTGACGTACTGGCGTGTGATGCGGTCGGTTGGTGTTATTCCGCTGCGTCGGCGTAGTGTCGTCGGCGGACGGTGCACAATGTCGTCGTCGTACCTTTCTAAACGGAAAAATTCCACCAGAGCTATAAACACCGCCTACCCACCCGCGCCGTCATCAGTACCCCACCACGGTCCGTCTACCGATGAGGACCGTCATCCACCGAACCACTACTACAGTCCATAACTATCATAACCGCTATACCGACCGACCGACCATTACCGCGACCGCCGCCACCTCTGCCGTCGGTTAGTGCGTTCATGTTTTTTTTCTTCTATTCATTATTATTATTTCCGTTCGGTGTTATTATTATTATTATTATTTTTTTTTTTTTATCATTTCATTATCGTGCAATTACACAATACACATTTAACGTTCAAACAACACCGAAGTCACCGAGTCTGTCAACGTCGTCCTGTCGCCTTCAGTCGGTTGTTCGCAGCATCGTTTACGCGTGAATTTCGATTTACATTTCATTCCGTTTTCTTTTTTTTTTATAAATTATTACATTGTTAAGCCCATTTATATTTCGTTCCTTCGCGACTCAAAACGTACGGATTATATTATATCATCCAAGTATACGTGTGTGCGCCAGATTTCTGTGGATTTGTTTGCGTTCGTCATAGAAACATTGCAGCTCTGTGTCATATTCGTTTATCCTCCGCATCATTTTGATGACATTTGGTTCAGTCTTGAAGTCTGACTATTGTGTTCATCCGATAGTGTGCTACTACTCCACTTTTGTTTTCCTCAACTAATAAAATCATTGTTGAAAACGGCAGTGACTTGTATCACATACACTGGATTCATGTAATTGTGAAATATGGATGTACCAAACAATTTTAAACCGTACCTGTGCAAGTTGGATAACAACGATTGTGTGTCACTCATAAATATCATCAAGTCGTTCAACACACCTGTCAGTGAGGAACATGCATGGGCTCTCTCCTATCAGTGCGCCAAATGTTTCAAGAATGTTTTTGAATGTGAGCCAAACAAATGTAGAGTGGTCAAAAATCTGGAAGAAGTCCTTATTCATAAGGACGGATTTATTCATCCTAGTACCATCATAATCTCTGAAGAAACCGGTATGTTTACCAAATAGTAATGTAATTATAGTTCAATTTGTTTTTTTATACAGTGTGATAATATATTTTCTGATTTTTTATAACCAGTGGTCGAAGTGGAGGAATGCCTTACAATTCAGATTTCTTAATATCTTCATACCTTGTATAGTATTTTTTTTTATAGTTCACATTTTGTTTATGCATCAGAATATTATAATCTTTTTCTATCATAAATAATATTTAAAATAAAACAAATAAATAACATATTTTCAAATTTAGTAGCAAAAAAACTGTTAAAATATTATGTTATTAGCTCTAAACACGACTAAGGTATATGTTAATTCTTAATCCGTGGCTCTAAATACAGGTGTAGATAATATGATTGCGAAACAGCCTATACGAAAAATAAAAAGTTTTCTTATATATAGGTATAAATATAAAAATCATACTAATTATTTCATTTTAAAACACAAGTCTTAGGAGGAATGCATTATTCTAGACAAAATAAGTAGAGGGATGAAAAATGTAAATACAAAAAAGTAGAGGGATATTATCCCTCTATATCCCCCCCCCACTTCGACCACTGTTTATAAGCATTGAGAACAACCTATGTATGATCAGCAGATCATCCAAAATTAAGTGTTCATTGATCGGTTTCGATAACTTTCTATTATGTATAACTTATTCGAAATGCCAATATAATTTTTCATAACTTTTAATAGGTTGTTGATAAATTCAAATTAAGTATTATTCCATTTTTTATATAGTTAATTAATTAGGTAGGTATTCTGTAATATTTATATCCTAGTAGGTGAAGATTCTATTTTTAAGTTTTGGTTATAACTTTTAATTACACTTTATACAGTTATTGTAAAGAATACATTTTTCCAGCCTTAATTAAAATTATATATATTATATATAAATATTCTCTTTGATTTATACCATACATGGAATACATATAATAATGTATAATCATATAAATAAAATTTATTTCAACCTTGAATTATGTTTTATATGAACTCAAGTTCTAGACTAAGGAATTTAACATTATCAATACAATGTTTTTAATTACTAGCATTTAAATATTTTGTAAAAAATTTGATTTTCAATAATATTACCTACTTATAAATTGTAATTTATTTTCATTATAGGTAGGTAAAACTTAAGTTACTTACTATTTTATCATTAAATTATATTTTTTTAATACTTATTCTGCATTATAATCTATATTTGAATACTAGAGTTAGTTAGTCCTAGTTCAACAATGGGAATAGCGGACATATGTATATTCCTTACCTTATTTACACAAGTGCATTTATAGATACTTGGCTTTTTTCTAAAAATACATAGGTACATATTGTAATTTGTTTACATTATTAATGTTACCCACTGTATATTCTAAAAGGTTAAACAAGTTATTATGTACAATATACAACCACTACAAATTATTCTATTATCATCCACTCATGTTGGTTGAATATTTTATTACCATCTACTAATTATGTTATGTGAGGCTATACATAATACCTTTTTTTTTATTAAAATATGAAAATACAATTTGTAGTGAAATTCATACAATTAATATATGTGATCTTCAAAAATATTTACATCATAATGTTGAATAACATGTGGAGGGAGAACTGTGCCCAGTGGCAGAACCCTCACATAAACCAATTTAAACATATTATATATGCAGCTATGTAGTTACTGCAATAATTGCATTTAACAAGGATCAAGTAAAACATATTTGTTCTTTTATTGTCATAAATAGATTAGACCAGTGGTTCTTAATGGGGGCGGTACCACCCCCTTGAGGACATTTTGGTCTCTCTGGGGGTGATAGTTTTGAGGGGGTGTTGGGGGGCGGTAGCTTTTTCAAACTCTGAGATTAAAAATAATATTTATAAGAAGAGAATTTAATTTTGCATGAGGGGGGATGTTAGAAGTTAGTAATTACGATAAAGGGGGCACTGAACTAAAAAAGGTTAAGAACCACTGGATTAGACCTTATATTTTATAAGATTTTGAAACTCTTATATATATCTTTATTATATTAATTAACAATTTAAGCAAGCATTATAAATTGTAAGTACTATGAAATGTTTTGTCTTACAATATTGGTATTTATGTTCAGTATATTATTATACTTTTTACTGTAATATGTGTGTAAACATTCCTCCTTTTAATTATAATGTGATCTATTTTGTCTAGTTTTCTTACAAGCTATCTCTAATTATTGTTTGTGTAAAAATAAATTTATTAATTTTATTATACTATAAGTTTGATATCTTTTTGTTCTGCAAATAATATAATACTTTATTAAAATTTAACAAATTTGTTTTAAACTTTATTTTAAGATAACTTTAGAATCTCTAATAACCTTCACTTTAATTACATGGGAAAACAGTTTTTCTAAAAATGAATACTAAACAGATAATATTATTGAATAATTTAATTTTAAATTAATGTTCCCATGATATAATAAATAGAATACATTTATTACTTATTTCCGTTGTTATCCAATTCAATATTTTAGGTACTTTTATTTTCTAGCTTTATTATGATAACATTGATAACTTACTCTCTATATAATTTGTGCAATAATTAATATAGTTTACAATAGTTGAATGAATAATACACGAGGAGGAAATCGCACATTTGCGACACCTCTTTGATTTTAATTACATATACATAAATATTTCAGAAGCTTGTGTAAAATATTTGTATCATGTTTTTAGTGATCCAATAATCCAAAATAATATTTTGTATTTTATCGTAATTTTGATTTCAGGAGAATCTCTTGAAAATAATGAAAAACTTGGTAATGATAATGTCAACAAAACTATTCTTGAACACCATGTAAGTACCTATTTTATAATATAGCTTTATATATTTTGTATCTAAATATTTAAACTTTATTACTATTTCAGATCTTTAGGTACCTAATACTGATCATTTTATATAATTTTGGTATTTAACTCTACTTAAACTGAACTCATTTAAATAACAATGTAGCATTTTTTTTTTGTGTGTTTATTTTGTTAAATATTCAACACATTTAAGAAAATGTATTTGTATTCAGTTAAAACAATTTAAATTTTATTTACTTACCATTTGTTTCAGGTCAATATCATTAATTTTTTTCTTTTACCATAATATTTTGTAGGTTATTAATTAATATACAACTAACATTTTTGTTTTTGTGTCCTGGGAACTTTGTATTGTTTTGAAAATTAACATAGTTTCTAATGCATAAAAATTAGTTGTAGGTAATAATTAAATTTACTCTGTGTTAAATTACCTTGTGTTGTAGTTCCTATGTAGTTTTGTATTTGACTTCAATATGCATTTATTTCATTTTTAAATACACTTTCTACTTTTTACATTTAAATATTATTATAATAAACTAAATGATCTATGCATGATTTTATTTCATTCATAAAAATGTTTTATTATTATTTAGTCATCTAAATCTGTAAACATTATATATTTAAAAATTTATACATTTATTTATTAAATATTTTACCAGTGTAATGATATTATTGAAACCTATATTTATACTTTAAAATAAGAAAAAATTTTAAATGAACCTTAACATTTTAAAATAAGTAAAAGATTTAGTTTTATAATTAATAATTCTTAATAATGATTTCTATAGGTTGTTGCTGGTTTAGGATATATAGTATTTCAAGTGCTAGATTTTGGCATTGATGAAGATGAAGAAAGATCATTAAATCCTGAATTGGAGTCATTAATCAAAAGAATGATAACTACATGTATGTAATATAAGTATTAACTATGATATAATACCAATGTATTTTAAATAATGGTGTCCTCCATTTTTTGGTAAAGCATAAAATTAATATAATAGATCTATATTCTGAAACTTTTTAATACATCTAGAAATATTATGAAATTAGCACATAAATAAATATAGTGTGTATCTGTCTAGTTAAAAGTTTAAAATATAAACAATATTAATATCTTTGAAAAATTGCATGATAAAAATGCAATAGTTTGTTAATCATAAATATTAAATAACACTGTGCTGACAATTTATTATGTATAGAATAATAACCAAATTTATTACAATATGTAACTTCATCAAAGTTTCATTTTCTAATGCTTTGATATGAACCAGCAACAAATATGTATGAGGAAATTTGTATTACATTTCAAGACTTTTTGTTGAACCAAATTAATTTTATCGACATTTTTCAAAAAGAGCTAAGAAAACATGAAATGTATAATTTCTTTTAATAGCTAAAAAATATTCTAAATATTAAAAGTTATACCATCTATAGTAGATGAAAATATAAGCATTCGTTGATAATTTCAAGTTTATAATTATTTTTTATGAGTTATGACATAAAAATAAAGTTTATTATATGAAAAATCAGTGTGCCACATTATTGTAATTTTTTATCCGCTTTTCTCAGTTATTTGGAAACCTGTTTGAGAAAATTAAATAATCCCCCCCTTCCTAAAATACTAACTAAAAAACATTTCTTTCTAAGCCCTTCTATGATTGTGATTTTAGAAGCAATCTTTTTGATTGATAATTATTGTTCTATGATAATAGACAAGTTCTTGCACGCCCCACCCATAACTTAACTCCAATTGCTGTACCTATATGTGTTATTGAGTTACCAGATAGGTGAGCCATTCACTCATTGTATGAAACAGGCAAATCTTGACACCTCCTTTGATGAATACTCCAATGATTGATCAAGTTTTCTACCAACTATTTACCCTTTGTTTTTCTTTCAACTGTATTTTTACTTGTATTCTTCTAAATATATTTTCGCAAACCAATTTGTACTTTTTATTAATCTGGTTTCTACCTGTTATGTTTTTTAAATAAATTAATAATATATGCACAGGCACAAAAAAAATATGGTTAAACCAATAGACATTTTACTCAGAATCTAAAATAATACACACATATTAGTTTCAATCATTTATAATAAATTTATATAGATCGTAAGATTTGCATAAGCATCAAATCATAGCTATTATTTATACTAATTTAAATTTATATCTGATTAAGTAGTTTTTATTGATTATTACAGTAGTTTCTGTGATAAATAAGGTAAGTTGATTGTTAATAACATGTTGAATGTAATCATGGTATTTCAAATGTATATAGTTTCCATTCACTATTATCCACTTCTACTCATTCTAGGAGTTATTATAACTGAATGCTTTTTAAAGAAGTATGTTACAATTGCCACTACTTTCCATGAAATGTAGTCCACAATATAAAGAGTTATTTTTTTTAAAAAAAGTTTTTTTTACTTAAAACTTGTAACTTGATGTACAAACAATAACAAATACTGAATTTATAAATGTATTTTTACATTTTCACATGTATATTAATTTATATTGCAAATATTGCAAGTGTAAGGTAGATATGAAATTATAAGCAAGTGTATAATACTATAATGTAAGATGAGAAGTATTTTTATAAAAATATAATAGAAGAAAATATATAATTATTTTTTCTATCTAAGTTTGAGTTTAATCTATAGGTGTAATTATCTCTTGATGAAATTATGATAAAATAAAAATAAAAAATTTACTTATGAAGGACATAGAATTAAACATCATATAAAATATTTAATAAATTAAGATTTTACATTTATAAATGTATGTAAAAACATTAGTATAAATAATAATTATGGCATTTTTCTAGTATGATTATAATTTATAAATCTACTATCTGTATAACTTCCACAATTATCGGTTCTTTTACTTCTGGGATTACCAGTCTGTACTTTTTAAATTTATTTAAATTATTTCAAAATGTATATATATTCCATCAGTTGTACTTGGTATTTCTTATTTATAACACAGGCAATTCAAGTATCAAAATCATTATTAAAAGACGAATGTACTTAATATTTTTTTCAATTGTATTTGGAATTAAAGATCATTCAGGTATTACCTTACATACGCTTTGTGTATTTATATTGTTCTATAATATGGTTTAATAAATATTTGGTAGGTAAATCAAAGATGTAATTATTAATAATGCCTAAAAATGTATTATTGAAATAATTACTTTTATAGGTCAAAATGCATTAAACATGTTAGGTATGACATATTTTTTTTTATTTATGTCTTAAAATTCATTGATATTTAAATTTTTGTTCTAATTTTGAGGTAAATTTATGTTATATAGAACTTATATTTTTGTTTATATTAAGTTGATTATGGATGTCATGCTCAATCCCTGGACCATGGACAGTCGGGTGAAACGGATGACGAAGGAATTGAGAGAGATTCTGCTGAATGTGAAGAAATATCGCAAACCAATTATGCTACTTTTGATGATGTTTTAATGGTTTGTATTAATTTAAAAGTTTTTATCAAAAAAAATTATTACTTAGAAGTTATTTAATTGTGACAGTTCTTTAATGTTATTAATTTTAGGAATGCAGTAGGCATATAGGTGTCTCAGGATTAGGTTCTGAAACACATTACAAAGCGGTATGTAGAGCTTTAGTGGCCGAAGCTCTAGAACTTTCATCGTTTTTAGATAAACTATCTGATGGTACTGTTAGCTTAAGACACAGGAATTCAACTTCATCTGAATTAAGTACTTTGGATTATAGTGATTGGGTAAGCACTTCAATTCTAATTATTTTTATATTAATTATTATAGTTCTATAAATTAACTAAATCTAAAACCCATAATTATATTAGCCTATGTTTAATAGTTGAGCATTGCTACAACTAAAATTTATTTTCACATAATTATCACACTTCCTAATGTAATAATGAATTATACCTATAATATTATGACTAGGAATTTAATTTGTAAGTTTTTATTATTTCTCTATTATAATTATGGTATATATCAAAACTAACACATTTGTTGTGCTACTTTTTGCTAGCCAAATCGAAGAAAGTGGAGTATTTTACAAGTATGTTTGATTATTGTATAATTTATTATACTTTATTATATATCAAAAAAATAAATGTTAGTTACGTGTAAAAATTTTTACTTATAAAAAAGTATAGTTTTAAATTTTTTTGTATGAATTATATTTTGATTTATAAATTTATTGAGATATTTTATCCTCATATTAGATATTGGGTATTAATTTATAATACCTATGTAGTTTATTTTTAAGTAAAAGCAAGTAACCATCATTTTCATAATAAATTATGTTTTTTATTTTAAATTAATCATCTTATTCTTACTAAGATTTGAATCATATTAATATCCTACGTGTATATATATATATATATATATATATATATTTTGTAGGCTCGATTATGGATTCAATTAATACGTGAACTAAGACGAGGTGTACAACTAAAAAAAGTAGATCAGAGGCCTCATGCTGGAGTTGAATTTGTTGAATATGCATTAACTCCTTATGAAATGTTAATGGATGACATAAGATCCAGAAGATATAAATTAAAAAGAGTTACACCTCCAGAAATTCCAGCAAGAATTCAAAGGGATGCACATGATGCAATTCTTGAATTCATTAGGTCTAGGCCACCTTTAAAAAGTGTAAGTAATTATTATTAAAAATATTTATTTGCTTTGTAATTTATTAAATTATTATGGAGTAATAATTTATTTTTATATTTGTTAAATTATTAATACTAAATACATAATAATAATAATAATAATAATATATCCACTAGCAGTTTTTAATTAATTTTCTTTGTAATGTATTGATTATATAACATTCTTATATCAGTATATAAAGGCTTGCCATATTAAATTTGTTTTATCTTTATAATAAAAATGATTACCTTACTATTGATTTTTTAAATCGTCATATTGTGTAATATTATTCTGATAAATTGAAATAATTTTACAATAAATTTCTATTGAAGATTAGTTATTACTTCTTCATAATTATATGTTAAGTCATTATTAATACGCGATAAGCAAAATGAATGTTTTAATGTTGTAAAGTATTTTTAGCCTTTTAATAAACCTAACAACTTATTAATATCTCTATATAAAGTATTTTGCTGATATTAAATTTATAAATTGTGATACTATATTATTTAATTAATATTTATTTTAGGCTGCTGCAAGAAAATTAGCTCCTCGGCTACAAGATAAACTCTCACCAAGAGAACATCTATTGGAGTGTATAAAAAGTGGAAACGTAAAATTACGTTCTACTTCATTAACCAGTAAGTGCCTTAAATTTTAGAAGAAATACTACAGATTTAATAAAGATATTTTTTATTATATGAATAAAAAACTTCAATCAGACAATAAATTTCTTTGTTCATATTATATTGTATACTTTTTACACTATTTCAATTAATTATTCTGTTTCTTATGTTATTAGAAAGTCCTTTCCGTAACATAAAATCACCAAGATCAATGTCAAGTCCTCCAAATTCTCGTAATAATAAGTCAAAAAGTAAATAATTTTAGTTAATATAATTATAATTAATAATTGATTATCCAAATATATGAAATATTATTCTTATAATTTTAAGTTCATTATGACGAATCTTCTTTGAATCAATCAGAAGAAGAAACTACACCAAACCAATCATTTAAAAGTATACTCGATCCAAGCAAAGAACGCAAACTTATTAAAGTTGACTTTTCTGCATTAGCACGTTTAGTGGTATGTTTGTATATATAGACATATTTTAATTTTATCATGAATTTACTTGTAATTTACTAATTTATAATGTTTTTTAATCCTTGTAGAGTTCAGATTCTGAAGATGATTTTGAGGATGATGAAGTAGATAACAAATTTAAGAATACAACAGTAGAGACTAAAGATGAATCGACATATTTGGGAATTTCCACTCAAGGTAGTGATTCTCCACAAAACTGTGATTTGCACTTTCAATTAAAGACATTGTCACCTACCCAGTCCTGTGTGATATCTTAAAATAAATCCTTCGTACCTTTAATTCTTATATACCATTCTTAGTTCTTTTTAATTTTATTATTTTATATCATTTTGTCTAAACTATTAAACTTTTGTGATTTGGGTTGTACTTATCACTGCACCCAAGCTTTTTTCATATTTTTTCATATTTTTAGCCACTAATTCATTGCACTATAATTTATGCACAATCTGAATAATAAATATTAAATTATTGTATTGTTTCCAATTAAAATAAAAAAAGGCAATGACTTAAATAATTATTTTTACAATTAAAATTATATTATTACTTTGATGTATCCATAAATATAATGTCTGGAATATGGATATGTCTATTCATTTTTTAATTTTTATAAACAATATTGTATTATATTTTGTACGAAATAAGAGGTGATTGATAAATGTGATTAAATTATTTTTACTAATTATTTGACTACTCATATGTCAAAAAATTTATACTTTTGCATCATGATAAAATTCTTTGCTTTATCTGCCTTGGTATTTATGTTTATGACCTTTTTGTTTTATTTTTGTAAATATTGTATTTATGTATATAATTTTATTTTGTAGAATAAAAAAATATATTGAAACTAAAAAGACTGTTATATGTATGTGTATATTCTAAGTATAAAATGTGTACAAAATCAGGTAAGATTTCCCTTTGCCTTAAAATTTGCTCATGCATGAAATATAATATTTTTATACGCTTGTTACTTCATCAGTAGTTTTTGTTATAACAATATTGATGACACTTTTATCAGGTATTTGATATAGAACATATTTCAAATATTTTAAATGTTTTTCCATTAATACTAATTTTCTAAAATTGTGTTCTAACTGTTGCTTATGTTATAAATTATAATTATTATCATAACTGAATTCATGTGAAATGTTATCATTTTAACATTTTTTTTTTTTTTGAATTTTGTGTTCCAAGTTTTATTTTGTTTGATTAAATAATCTTTTACTAATCAATCCATATACATTGTTGTATTTTTAATCTTTGGTAACTTATTAATGGTGAATTGTTAGAGAAAAAGTACTTATTGCATAACAAATATTTTATATATTGTTATTTTCCTACTTTCATGAAAACTATAATTTATTTGTTTACTTATAATAAAATTATTATTTGTAGTAAAAGAAGAAAAACGTGGCGCTATAGATACCAAACTAATTAAAAATTTCCATGCAATAAAAAAACAACAACGAAGGCATACAATTGCCGATCAATCATCTTTGTCTTTTGTTAAACCTATGGGTTTATGGAAACAATCTCGTAGACAATCAATGTTCAAAACTACTTTACCTACAGTAAATATATGATTACATTTAAATATTTATAAAATAATGGGCAATATAATTTATCACAGGGGACAATAAACTAAATATGATTTAATATACTGTTTAAGTTTTTGATTAATTTTGAGTAGTCCCTTTTTTCCATGGTTGATATATATATATATATATATATTAATTATGTTTGTTTTCAGAGTGATTGTTTGACTTTGACTCTGCAAGAGTTGATACATATTCGTAGTGTACTTACAAAAGCAGAGATTGAAAGTTTACCAGTTGAAGGAAATTTCAAAGAAGATGTGGAAAATAGAAAAGTAATATCATATTGAAAATGTTAAAACTAAGTGACTAATCATTTTATTTGTTAAGGTTTGCTTCTTGTGTATGAAAACTAGATTTGGTATTTTTGGTCCTTGGGGCCAAGAGTGTAAAATGTGTCAGCGTACAGTGTGTTCAAAATGTTGTACCAAGGTATTTGAATTAAAATATACATACAAGTGATGCACAAAAACATTTTGAAACTTAAATATTTGTTTATAAATAGATGCGTATGCCCACTGAGCATCTGTCTCAAATTCCAGTGGTAGCGCTCAGTCCAAATGTGGCTACTTCTGAACAAAATCCCTGGTGGTCAAAAAGCAGCTGGGGCAGTGCTCCATCAAGTCCTCAGAAATCATTAGCACTTGGCGGTTCTGGTTCCCATAACAGTATGTCTGCAAGTTATCATGGTTCTTCAGCAGTTACACATAACATTACTCGGTATTGACATTATTTTAAGACAACATTTTTTCTTTTCAAAATAAAACTTGTTATTTTGTTTTTAATTTTTATTAACATTTCAGCTCAAAATATAGTGCACAAATGGCTGTCTGTTTGGACTGTAAAACAATGGTTCTTCAAGAAATCAAAACGTCCAGGGTGAATCGTTCAAATTTACTTCGACATTTAACACTTGACGTGTCTTCTGTTTATTAGAGAATTGTTCCAAGCCAATAGCACGTATTCAATTTAAACGTGTTTCTTTCATAGTTACTTAACATTCTGTTTCAAACGCTTGATATTAATTTTAAAATATTATGTTTAAATTATAATGTTAATTAGTAGTAAATATTGAGTTATTAACTATATTATAACTCAAATTTGGTTTCAACACCCATTTTAATGATTAAAAATAATTTTTATTTATAGTTATGTTTAGTAAAATAAAAAATAAAATAATTAATTTCATTGTAGCACATTTAAAATGTGTGCATAATTTTAGATTATAATGTGAAAAATAATTGATTACATATATTTATATATATATATATTTTTTTTGTTAGTTTAAGTAATAATTTTGATTATTGTTTTAATTTATTTCAGTTTTGCCGCTGCAGTCTATTCACTAGATTTGTTTTTATCTAGATGGTTATGATGAATAATTATATGCTGTAATTTGTAAATGAAAGAAAATGGTGATAACATATTTGTTGTGCAATATACTATTTTGACAGTTGGACTTGGGTTTATTTCCCCAAGTTCTTTAACCTTATTTATTAATAATCTAAGCTTTCTGAGCATTTAATGATTCCCATATTACATTCTGATTATGTTTACTAAATGTGATTACTTAAATACATTCTATGTACTAAATGAAATATAAACCATGTATTACTTGTTATAGTTTCAAAAATATAATAGGATGTTTAAAAATATAAAAACTTGAAATTTTATTTATACTCAATATTTAATACTTTATGAGAGATAACTTGTTGCTTGTAATTGTACTGCATTATTTATGGGGTTACATTCCAGACACTACTCCAAGTGTTAAAATTTGTATCAACTTATCACAATGTTATTACTCAACACAAATAACTATTTAAACAGCACATAGCTGGTAGTATACTAGGTGTGCTAGTAATAATAGCCGTGTGTTATTTTTTGATTAAAACTTTTTAAATTCAAATGTGAACATCAACGAATGATAGAAGCTGATAAAAACATGTTTAGGTTACCATGTATAGTAGTAGATCAGTAATAAGAAGATAATTTATAATTGCACGCATGGGACAAATATTACTAAAAAATTGATATTAAGTGATGACCATTCCTTATTATTTGTATTTAATATTATTTATTGTAATATAAACGATCATTGTCAGGCCTATATGTTTACATTGTAGAACTGTTATTATTAAACAGAATATAGTATTATGTTATATAGTTTAACAATCAAATAAACCTATCAAACTGTGTAAGTAAAAAGTAATTATTTACATTGGTCACGACAGTAATCTAAAAAGGTGTATTGTTAAAAAGTACATTGAATAGAAATTCTTTTTTTCTTTTCCAATATCAACGCTTTCTTTCTACTTTCTGAGCTTTCTTTTTTTTAGCGTCTTTTTTTTCTTGCGCTAATTGTTTTTGTTTTTCTCTGTGAAATAAATATAATTCTAAATTAGTAATTTACAGTAATAAAATAGTAGTATTTAACACAAAAATGTTTAATCAATAGTAGTATATGTTAGAAATAATAATCTAAAAACAAAATTCACCTAATTTTACTAAAAGTTAAATATTTTAGAATAAAGTTCCATATTGGGAAAGTTTATAATATTTGTCTACGAAGTTTTAAATAATAATTAAACGGAAACAAATGTCAAATTAGTTTCTAAGTATTACTAAAATACAAGGTAATGTTTAATATATAATTAAATTGATTTCTAATTAATGAAATATATTAGATATTTTTGTTTGTCATTCAGCAAAAAATATGTTATCAAATAAGTAAATTATTGTATTCAATATTAATATTTACATTTCAAATTGATTAGCATTTTTATTTTTGTTTTTCAATCAAAATACTAATGTTGTAATTGATGTTTTTAAAAGCATAATGAAATATTATTACCGGTCTTCTTTATCTTTTTCTTTTTTTCGCAAACTCTCTTCTTTAGCTCTTTCTCTTTGTTCTTTTTTTAACGCTAATACAGAACTAACATTGGTATTATGTTCTATGTCTAAATCGCTACATTCTTCTTCTTCTGAATTTGCTTCTTTCTGGGGGAGGGAAAAACCAACATTTATAAAAAAATAAATATTAACAAGCTGTTGAGTCGTTTGATTAGATAAAAATCAATCCTAACATCACTGAGTTAATTTTCAAATTAAATTCATGAAATCAAAAACGCAGCAGTATTATGGAAAAAATTAAATGAATATCATGCATCATACTTGTGCGTATTGAGATAAAATATTTTTTCTTATTTGTATTAGAACAGAATTGTCTTCGTCTGAATTTGGTTTATTGGTTTTATTAGGTACTGTTACCACAGTCCTAATATTATTTTCTAGCATTTTAACTAAAATCTCTTCAGTGTCTTCAGCTGGTTTTTTTACTTCATCATGGTCTTTTACATCTTGAGTGTCATACATGGTTATTATTTCCATGCATTGAGTTTTAGCTTCATTTTCACTCTACAGACAAAACAAAAAAAAAAATAATATTACTTTGACATCCCATTAGATTGACTGGATTAGAAACACGAACAACACTAACCAATACTTCTCCGAGAATCGCCTCAAGAGCACTGATCTTTTCACATCGATCTTCGTCGCCGTCCAACACACTCTCAATATAATTCAAATAAATCTCTTCATCCAGCGCAAACTGTTTCAGTTTGGACGACAGCCATACAGTCTTCGAAGCGGAGGCTGACATGCTAACAGAAGGATACAAACCATAATTGTTGTCGATGAGCCTTGGGGAACCAGGAAGGAGGGAATATTTACATGATTGATTTTACCTATGTTTCGGTGTGGTGATGGTGTCTGCGCGTCGCTTACAACGGTTGTCTCCAATCAGCTACGCAATGACGGCTTTTGTTCACCGAACTTATGAAGATACTATTGTTACCTCTCAATACCAACTGAAGTTCGTCTACACTCTACCGATGTCCTCGTCGAACGCGTTACGAAGTCCGTACGATGAGCGACGCATAGCATTCAAACAGCGGAACTTTTGGCGAACTCGTTGCTGTTGTTATCAGTTATCACACGGTTCGCCTGTTATCATGTCTGTTTATACCCATATCACAGAATAACCCCATATCACGATTTAAGATATAATGGTTACCCAACGAGCTAATTTACATGCATTGTGGATGTGACCGCAGGTTTGACTTTGTAAATCAGCTGACATAAGTGCCAACTAACATCTAGCGCTCATAAAACAAAGCAATTAATAATGATAATGATGATAATATTTATTAATTCCATGATAATAGAATGTCACGTGGTCAATTTTTATGAATAAATCCACACGAGCGCTAAATATTGGTTGGCTATCAAAGAGTCAATTCGGCGGTCACTTTATCATAGCTCGTTGGGTAACCATTATATCTTAAATCGTGCCCCATATTATAATGCGTATGACAAGCGTCTCGGGGGCAAATTTGCTCAACCAATCAGAAACATTCATTTTTGTTATCAGTATCGGTAGAAATAATATTTCTATATTATTATTATTATTATAAAATTTTAATTTTTAAGTAGAATGCAGTATTACAGACTACAGCATACACAATTTATTTTGGGCGAGGCCCATCCGGTTTTTTATATATTGCATGTACATAATTTAAGAAGAATATTCTTATATTCTTGTACAAAGTAGTATAACTACACGCAGGCGCGCACCCAGGATTTTTGTTTGGGGGGGAGGGCTTAAATATTTTTCTATTTTCTTTACAGTCTTTACACACAAGTAAATAATTACCACAAATTATAAATGGTAATTATTTTACTATTATTATTATATATTATATTATATGTTTAATCAATCATCATTGTAGTAGGTTCTATATATTTGTGAAAATAAGCTATAATAATGTATAATTTAGTATCAAATATATTTTTTTGTGGGGGGGGGGCTTCAACCCCAAAGCCCCCTCTGGGTGCGCCATTGACTACACGACAAATTGAACAGCTACAATTTATGCGATGTAAAAATTTTTTTTGTTATGATAGAACTTTGAAACGACACTTAATGACATGCGGTTCTAAACATCAAAAAAATGTTATTTGTGTAAAATGTCCTGATGTGTGTTATAGTAGGCTAATTACAAACAAAAAACTATGAAAGTCGCATATAGAGGTAGATCATAGCGTTCAATTATATATAGAACAAAAAGATTTTCTATGATATAGTAAGAACAACATCTATGGAATCTTCTATTAAATTTTCAAGTACCTATTTTGTACTAGCTAAATTTTTTTTTATCAACGATTAAAAAAAAGTAATTTAAAAAAATCAAATATTTCAAATGTCTATAAGTAGCTTAAAAATCAATATAATAATTTGAAAAAAATATAACTTAAAGAAAATGCCAATCTTAACAGCTGGTAAAATTTTATGAATTTTCAAATACAAAATAACTTGCAAATTATTGCGATTTTAACATATTTTATACAAATTTTAACTTTATGGGCTTATAAAAAAAATTTGGGCTAAACGATCTCCAATATTTTTATTTATATTTATCCGGAATTTCATTAATTTGGGCAACCTAGAGCCCCAATTAGTCCGGATTAATGAGGTTCTACTGTAATTACAAAATATATGTTACTTAATTATTACTGTTTGTACTTAGAAATATTCTACAATCTACAGTCTACTTATTAATATACAATGAATAATAATTATTCAGTAAAAGAGTATTCTACTAAAAAATGTACTATGTACATGCAATATATGAAAAATAAATTGTGTATACTGTAGTCTGTAATACTGTATTCTACTTAAAAATTAAAATTTTATAATAATAATAATAATAATATATAAATATTATTTCTACCGATACTGAAAACAAAAATGAACGTTTCTGATTGGTAGCTCAAGTTTGCCCCCGAGACGCTCGTAATGTATGGGATTGCAATCACGATGGAGATAAAAATATGTATCTACATCATGGTTGTAAGGTGGTATACCACAGAATATATTACATATATCGTAGATTGTATTAAGAAAACAGTATTTTAAAACATGTCGCATTGAAAAGAGAACAGCATTTTAAGAAAGAGATTAAACTTGACTCGAACACTTCTCCCAAACGAACAATAAATTTAATATATCGCCACACTCAAAAATATAAACAAACACTATTATAGGATATTGTAAAACATTTATTTTAGATTCTGAACGGAGTAATGGAATCTATTGGTTTTACAATGATGTGTTCTTTTTTTTTTGTGTGTCCGAGGACACAATTTTTGGTAGTAAAAATGCATCGATTTTCTTAAACAGCAACTTTTCTGAAAGGAAAGTGAATGCAACTTTTTCAAAGCGTCGAAAAAACGATAAAAAATTACGAAAAAACGGGAAATTTTACGCAAAACCACGTTTTGACAAAACATATTTTTTTAAAATGCTCTAACTTAAAAACGAAAAACCGCAAACACTTGAAATTTTTATCAAATATTTATATTGACTTTTTCTATACATACAAGTTCCATACAAGTTTTCAAAGTATTTTGAATTATTTATAGACAATTTAAATTTTCGATTTTTTTGAAATATCTATAAAATTAATTTGGCTGTCCGAAAACTCTTAAAAATTTAATACAAGGTTTATTATAAGTTATACTTATCGTAACTAGAAAATATTGGAGATCATTTTACTCAAATTTTTTTTTATAAGCCCATAAATTTCAAATTTGTATAAAATATGTTAAAATCGCGGTGATTTGCAAGTTATTTTGTAGTTGAAAGTTCATAAATTTTTTTCTGTTTATACTTAAGGTTCAAAATTTTAATACTAGATTGTCCATAAGCTAATCTTCAAAAATATATAAAAAAATTTCTATCGGACCTAAAAGAAAACATTTTATGACTGTTTGAAATTTAAATTTCTACGAAATTGCATAGGTACTACCGCATTATATTTCAATTTAAATATAAAATACTAGGTATATTATTATATACCCATTTTAGACAAACATATTAACTCTGTTCAGAATCGTTATTTGTATACAATGATATCTATCAATGCATTCAAATTTAACAAATCCGTTGTAATGACCTATCCTATGAACGAGGTGCACTCCACCCCCAACTGTACAGCAGAGCGATGCCCAGCCGGTTCTTTTCTATGAATTAAATTTATTAATTGATTATTGTTTTATTATTTTTTCCTCTCTCTCTCTCTCTCTCTTTCTCGTCATGTATATAAATTAAAATATTTTAAAAATCTATAAAACACTAATGTTTGTAATAAGATTCTTACATGTTACCTATCACGTATATGTAAATTGATTAATAATGTTTTGTGCGAACTCAATTTTTTGCTGCACTTGAAAATAACTAATTTATAATGTTATAGCCGCAGGGTAGCCACCCGTCTCGACTTTTGCGGGATTTTCAGGAATTGTACGTGTTTTCCCGCGTCCCCGATTAATGCTGTGGCGGAACACATTCTCCTCGGGATATTCTGCAGAAATTACTAATAGTTAATCGTTTTTCACATTTGTTAAAACTCTCGATAAAATATTGTCCAGAATCGTAATCTGACCGACTGAGTGAATAGAAACGTGCCAAACAACGCCGTAACTGGTAATTATTTTCGGGGAGGGGAGGGGTTCTAAGATAAAAATTTGTGTTCTAATTTTATTATAATATTAGATAGATTATTTGATAAATCATAAAATGATTATATTCTAGGCTACGACAATATAAAACAAAAAAAAATTTCGGGGGGGAGGGGGGTTGAACCCCCGAAACCCCCTCTATGGCACGGCCTTGGTGCCATAGATATTAAATACATTTAATATATATGGTGCGAGTCCGAATTATTATTATTACTTTATTTTTCCCAATAAACTAAATTGTCATTCCGTTGACACGCCCGTCAAAAGTTTAGTTATCGTATTACGCACTACGCTGTGTGTTGACTTGTTGTACGTTTGTTAGGTACTAGCATTGATTATAATCAATGGTACTAGTATCGGTGTTAATCCATATAATAATCGTATAAAATGAGTGACTCCGAAGAACAAAGTACTTCCACCAAACAAAGTAAAACGTTATTGCACTTTTTTGTGAAATATAGTTATTATATACCTTATTTTGCATACTTAATACTTATTAATAAAGTTTATAATACATATCTAGTACAAGTATATTATTGTTATATGTTATTATTACATGGTTTGTTCAAATTTATTATACTATAATAAGAACACAATTTTCTTGTATTGGAAAAAAAGTCCCGAGTTTTTAAATTGAATAATTGGCAACCCTCTTCTTGTAGTGAATACGTAGGTAAACCAGTATAGCCAACAATACGTACTTCTAACATTCTTACAATCTTACTTCATGCTTGATTCTCAACCAATCCTAGATTACAAGCTCCTAATAGTGCTGGTATTTATAATTTATATAGCGAATGATATAGACCAGGGATGGGCAACTCAACGCTATTAGAAGGTCAGAGAATATACATAGAACGGATAGAAAGAAAAAAAAGTCAATAAAATTGGTGAAATTTATTTTTTATTAATTGTATATTAAGGCCAGGTTGCATAAACGTTCTGTAACGACTTACAGGTCTGTAAGTGCGTTAACGGCTCTGTAGATAAAATTAGTTGTTGCTTGAACACTCGGTAAAGTTACCGGCTCCGTAAATTATCGGCTACTGGACCTGTAAACTACAGACAGGATTTTGCATCTGTAACTACTTACAGATCGCTTAAAATAATATAATTGATAACAAAACACACTTTATTATCAATAATCGATATTATCAATAATATTATTAAAACTTATTTTATTAAACTTTCGAGATTATTAAAAAATAAAAACTAATGTGCCTATTATTATTATTTTAGATTCTGAACGGAGTGATGGAATCTGTTAGTTATACAATGATGTGTGTTTTATTTTTTATTTTTTTTTTTTTTTGTGTCTGAGAACACGATTTTTGGTAGTAAAAATGTTTCGATTTTCTTAAACAGCAACTTTTCTGATAGGAAAGTGAATGTAGATGGTACTTGGGCGAGTAAAAAATATAACTTTTTCAATACTTTTTTAAAAAATCGAAAAAAACGATAAAAAAATTACGAAAAAACGGGAAATTTCACGCAAAATCACGTTTTTACAAACTACATTTTTTAAAATTCTCTAACTCAAAAACGAAAAATCGCAACAACTTGAAATTTTCACCAAATCTTTATATTGGTGTTCTCTATACATGGTTAAGTTTTCAAAGTAATTTGACATATTTATAGACTATTTAAAATTTAAATTTTCGATTTTTGTAAGTTTTTTTTTTTTAAATATCTATAAAATATTTTGGCTGTCCAAAAACTCTTGAAAATGAATTAAAGGATTAAATATAAGTAATACTAATTGTAACTAAAAAATAACGGAGATGGTTTTACTCAAATTTTTTTTATAAGCCCATAAAGTTCAAATTTGTATAAAATATGTTAAAATCACGATAATTTGCAAGTTATTTTGTAGTTGAAAATTCATAAAATTTTTTATGTTTAGACTTAAGATTCAAAATTTTAACACTATGTTGTCCATAAGCTTACCTTCAAAAATATATAAAAAAAATTCTACCAGACTTAAGAGGAAAAATTTTATGACTGTTTTAAATTTAAATTTTTACGAAATTGCATTGTAATTTAATTTAAATATAAAATACTATATTATTATATACACATTTTAGACAAACATATTAACTCCGTTCAGAATCGTTATTCGTATATAATGATATCTATCATTGCATTCAAATTTAACAAATCCATTGTAATAATGACCTATCCTATAAACGAGGTACATTCCACCCCCAACTGTACAGCAAAGCGAGGCTCACCCGACTTTTTATTTGGTGTTATCAAAAATAATGTTTTAATTTATTTGGTGACCACGGTTATCAATAATTTAATATTTCTTTATGCAACACTAGTTATAGTTTACACAATCATTAAAACTTTATAGGTCCGGTAAATTACAGAGCCGGTAACAAATGTACAGACTGTTCTTTATGCAACCGGGCATAAATGTCTTACATCCAATAGCTCAATACAAGACTTTAATTCATATCTATGTTTTACGATAAACATTATATCGATTATAAATATAAAAATTCTTCTTCTTCTAGGCTTTACAATCCTTTAAGAATTGGACGCCACCGTCACCGTTTTATTATTAAATTATAAAAATTCCATTTATTTCATATTTTTATACAGTTCTTTGAAATGTAGTACGGGCCAATTAAAAATTATATGAGGGCCATCAGTTGCCCATCCTCAATATAGACTGATACTGATATAGTCTATAGAAAATGATTTAAAAGTGAAGTTGTTTAGTTGTGGATTGAAGGATGTATCTAGAAGAGTTTGGTCTGAGGTGTAGGTAAAAGAGTGTTCCGAATATAGTGTTGAAGGCGATATTTTGAGTACTTTTCAACTTATGCCACTTTGTATGGGATATAAGAGCATGACTGCATGAGAGGTTCCATGCAGGACCAATGAAATAATTATTATACATAATATAATCATTGAATAATAATTGATCCGATTTTTTATAGACCTTCGGAGTCGCAAAAGAACGTCTGCCGATAAATCAATATCGATGAGAAATTGGGTAGGTACAGTTTCGATGATTTTCGATTATATGATAATAATAAATGTTACAAAATCAAATTTCACGTAAATATTTGGTTATTTGTTTATAATAATAATTATTTTTATCGTATAGTCCTTGGGGGCATTAAGTCTTTTCCTGAGATATTATTTTGTGTACTCGCATGCACGCTTTAGGTATTTGTTGTCACTGTAAGTGATAAGCGTGTCCGTAGTACGTGCATGTTTTCATGACATTGTTTAGGCATCAGGGGCCTGATCACATTATTATAATAATTAATATACATATTGTTAACACCGGAGTTCTTCTCCAGAGACTAGAAAACGTTAAAAAAATTGTAGAAATTTTGTCGGCGCCGATATGAACCGGATTTATCGCTCGTAAAGGTGTACCACGCCGCAGCCCTTCGTTTCCTTTGCGTATTACACCGTCCGTGGTCCAGTCCGCACGGATACGATACAATAAATGTGCGACGTTAAATCGTAATAACACGAACGAGAAAACACCGTAATTATTGTACCTATTATTATTTTCTCGTACGGCACCGAAATCGCGTCGTAATGATATGTTATTAGTTCATTACGTATTATATATACATGCGTATAAAATGTGCACGCGGCGTACAGAATTCCACATAATATATACATACGTATATTATATATTATTATATTGTATAGTGTATACACTCTCTCTCACGCCGGCACACACACACACACGATATTGTACAGGATGTATCATCTCGTTATATGTCAATCTGCCCGCAGCGGGGGTTTCTCCCGTAGGTGGTTATTTTTTTTAATTAAAATAATCGTAAAATGTAAAGAATCATCATCTACTCCGATGTAAAGTCAAATAAATACAACCCGTCATAATGTATTCGGTCTATCTATAAGTTTAATGTTAAACAAGTGCGCGAAAAAATAACATTTCGTTCATGTTTAAAAAACCAGTATACCTATACTTGAATAAAAATACGTGTGACATCATAGGCCTGCATGGGTCACTGAAGTTGAAAGTCAAATTTCAAAACTTTACAAGTAGATACAATCTAGTTATAACTCTTGCGGGTATACCGTCATCTACTGTGTAAGGTCTGAGATACGTTACGTTAAGTGTGTCGAGGGTTTTAAGTTTATGACGTTATTTATAGATAAAATACATTATTATAATTATTTAATTATTTAATCATTAAAAACGATGTAAGTAATACCGTATTGGTTAATAGCATATGACTACCTGAAAACTTACGTGATAATCATAGTTAATGTTATCAACAATTTTGATTTTTACACCTAAATCAAAAATATATAATAATATAATAATATAATTTCAGCCATAATAAAGAAAAATAATAATATAAAAAAAGAGTATAAAATAAACTTCTAAATTTATTTTATCATTCAAACTTTAGATTATAAAGACTAAAATTGATTTTCGGCATTCAACAAACGTACACAGTATAAAACAAAACATGAGAGACAGAGGTCGTCGACTAACGTAACAATTAACAATTATATAAAATCGGCTCTGTACAATAATTTATTTTGGTAATTTTATAACTATTAAAAATCTACAATTTTGCTCACTAAATAAAATGCACATAATGTACCTATCTACATAAAATGAATGATTCAGTTAATACAATTTCATCTTAGTTTATGATTTTTCTGCAAGGTTTGGTATACAATTATAATTTCGAGCAATAATTTGTAATGCATGTTTATTTTCCAAATCAACTTAACGAATTAATGGTTCCAAAGTGATTGTTCTACCTTGAATGTATGCAAAACATGATGAATATTCGTATAGTATATTTATCAATGCACATATTTAAAGTTAATCAATTGAATTACGTTTCAAAGATGTCAAAAGTAAATGTTATTGTTTCATCATATAGATAAAATTGAAAATTTGTTATTAAACGATACATTATAAATATGCAATTCATTTAAGATTTTTTGTTTATGTATATTTTACATAAGCCAGAAGACGTGCGTATACGAATATGTTTAAAGTATACTGCCATTGATTTTATGATATAGGTAAATCTTTTATAATAAAATGCGATAATAATTAAATACCTAAAATATATTCATTATTCTCAGGTATTAGTATTTTATATGACAAATGACAATGTTATGATTATGTATTAATAGTAGTTAATCTATATGTAGTTAGGCAGTATTGTAGTACTATTCTTTGTTAATTGTTTTTGTACTTGCTATAGTTTCATTACAATATTTAAGTTTTTTTTTCTACTAAGTCGAATATTTTTTTTAATTTTTTTACTTAGGGTACATTAGTGATTTAAAATATTTTTCAGTTTGCGATTGAATTTAAAACAAAATATTGACTTTATAACATCTATAATATTAATTTTTTCATAATGAAAATTATTTGTAAAATTAATATATATTTTTATTTTTGAACCATTGCCTTTTGAAATAAGTACCCATTATTTATTAAGCCATACTAAACGCATAAAAAATAATGATTACAATATTAATCATGTTGCTTTTGATAATTTGGTTTAGATTAAGAAAAAACTAATAAAACTGCTAATTTATCTCCAATAGTCTGTTCGAAGTCCTCAAAGTACAGTTAAGAGATACTAATATGATTACATTTATTCAAATGTTCAGCATATAGTAGTTACATAAAAGGTTTTATTTCGTAATTCTAGTTATAGGTAATATAAATACAAATCATTATTTTATGAGCGTTGAAATAAGATCTTTGAAATTTGTTATTTTTACATGCATTTTGTTTTTAAGAGGTTTATTTTTAAAGTTTCTCGAACACATAGTTATCTGAATTCTGAATATACTGTTATTTTATATAATACAACTATTTCAACGTTAGGGACAATAGATTTTATAATCCATTCATAAATAATAAATGCAGAAAAAATAATAACATATATAATAGGTTATTATTATTTTATAAATAATAATATTTACAATATTTTCAAATTAACATCAATAACTGTATATATAATAGTACCCTTTTTATTTTTTTTGGAGTTTAACAGAGAAAACAGGAGGGATTTGTGTAATTTATAGTATCCTAGCGGATATAATGTATCAGTAGTGTTCAAATTTATAAAATAATAATAAATAATTATAAATTATAATATTATAGTTTAGTATTATTATTATTATTATTACATCGTCTAGGCGTCTGCACTTAAGTTAATGTATTTAAGTGGGTCACTTAAACGATAGAATCGAGGGCTGATTATTCAATTCAAGAGTGTGAAAAAATTGTGATCTAACTTTTTGATATACTCAATTGTTGTGGGTTGAAATATTTGTGAAGCTGCCTTATAACGAATAAAGCACGGAACATTTGATATTGTCCTCCAAAATTTTGATTGAAAAAATTGTATTTTGTTAGTATGAGGTCTAATTCTAGTACACTTATCTCATATAGGGACTGAATATAATAATAATGAACGTAGGATTTGTTTTATAGCATGAGCGAACATCTCAAGTTTGTCGGTATACTTGCATATTGCAACACACATATAATGCGAGATATTAAAAAATAATCGAACAAAAAGTGATTATTATATTTTAGTTATCTCAAATACACTGTATAAACGTACGATTTTTTTTTTTTTTTTTAATGGTTAATGGTTTTTAATATAGTTTCATTTTATACTCTGAATATATTACTTACTATCATTTTACAGTTAAAAAATACATAAATTACATTTTATTAATTTATTTTTTAACCAGCTACTTTAGAACATTATAAAAATTGATACAGTATAATTATTTAGTTTAAGTTTTCACTATTATTTATAAAAAGAAATATTAATATTATCATTAGTAAAAACACTGTCTTAAAAAAACTATCAATATTAATTTCAGAACCGTGTTTACTAAGTCGGCCGAATATAATATATATTCTATTTTATCCAAGTTGTTTCTCTTTTAATCAAAAATTGACTGATTAGAATTGTTTTAGAATTAATTTACTACAGTTTAATATTATAGTAAATGTTGATTGTTGGTTAATAAGAAAAGATTCATTTAAATATTATTTACAAATTTTGTATTTACGTTTAAAGATTTATTACGTCTAATTGGATCAATTAGTTGAAGAGAAATACCTACCATATTTCAAAGATAATATTACGTACACAGTTATGTTTGTTAAACACAATATACCAATATTATTTATTTATAATTTAATTATAAACTATAAATTATTTAAAGTTTTAAACTTCAGATCAGTTTTTACATACTTAATGAGCCTTACGTTTAAATTATTGACTTTAAAGTTTAAATATATCTTTGATGTTATGTTCTCAAGTCAATATTTACTGTTGACAAAGAATGTCATGCATTCGGATTTAATTACTTACATTTGATACCACGCACCTATACACTAACTCTATACATATTATACAGAATGTCTAGAAAGCTTGAAAACCATGAATCTTCATTTATATAACTCTAGATTCTAGACACACTATTCAATAACAATAACATTATGCCTACTTTAAAAGGCTAAGGGTTCTTATTAACCATTTTTTCGTGTATTATATATGTGTTTTTATGTATTAAAGTCTGTATCATGTCGTTTTAACTTTTTATATTATACCTATATGTTAGAGATTAAAACATTTTAATAATCTTACCAAATTAGTATTAATGATGTATATTATTTCCAACATATTATAATTAATGTGTTAAATACATAAGGCCAAAGAACAAATTTACTAATTGGAATTCCTAATGAGATGTTTTGGATAAATTATTTTTGTTGAATAAGTATAATAATATGATTATTCAAAAAATATCACAACTACAAAAAGCTTTTTACTTTTTATTGTATAATATTTTTCTTAAGTATTAATATTAAATAAACATTTCAACTTTTATTTACATAATTTTTAAAGGTCATACATATTTAAATATTTTTATTGATTCGCAAATAAGCGTTTTTTTTATCAATCTATAACTAAACATTCGAATATACTTAACTATTTTAAATCGATTGTAAACATTACTATGAAGAAATTAATATGATGAGAGGAAATAAGAAATAATGAAAATTTAACTCCCAATTTCCGTTTATAAATATTCAGATTACAATCAGATGTAAATTAATATATGAATTATATGACCATAAGTATAGTTGTACAACTGAGTTAATAACTTGCATTAATAATATCATTAAAATTCATTATTCACTGCATAAAATGCAATTCAATAATATTTTATAGTATATAATATTCATAAACCAATAGTTATATATTATAATATTAATATATATATATATATATATCAATATATTCAAATATATTACAGAAAAATATTATAAAAAAAATACATCAGACATGCATGGTTATCTTTAACTCCGTTACCTTTATGCGCACGGGTAGGTACTACTTACGTCCTTGTATTCACATGTTATGTAACCTATATTGAATAATACTAATGGATTATTATTTATTATAATTTATTAAGTAGTTGGTTTAGTTAGTTGGTTGCGCTTCGAATAACATTTTAACCGCATAGAAATTACTACGCGTACTTATACACACGTATATTATACCTTTTTACCCCGGAAGTAACATTTTGTATCACGTTGAGAAACAACAACATTTGCTGTGTGTATATAATAATATATACATGTGCTTGTTTGCCGCTTGTACGGACAATATTGTAATATGTTTAAGATGGTAATGTAGTATGTAATAGAGTATTTAAAATTAGAAACGCTCTACACACAATAAAACCCGTGATATTAAAAATTCCACAATATCCGAGTGCCGTTCGTGTCGACACGAACGGCGTAGACTTTAAAAATAATATCATCCCTGATGTTTCAATAATTAGCATCTGCTCCTTGTATAGTAGTAGTAGTAGTATGGTAAACCGAGTAGTACCTAATGACAAAATAAAAAAAAACTGCGCTGGAACACCCAAGACGACTCTATTTTAAATAAATGATTTTTTTCTTTTTTGCTTTCTGAGATACGTTCAATTTAATAGAAGAGACAAAGAGATGAAAACAGGAGGATAAAATTTTAAATACATTTTAGACAATGGTTTTAAAAATAAGTCTCATTCATTCCTTCGGTGGTGAGCTTACGCGTCGTACACATACATAAGCTATGCGATATAGTCCGTTTGCCAAAGAAGTGAATTAAAAAAAAAAAAATAATAATAAGGAAAAGAATTTCTTCAGCCGATCGGTCGGCCAAAAAGTGCAATTCATTCTATTTCGGGTCCTGCAATTTTCGTACCTAAAGTATTTATTTATTTTTTTATTTGGCGCTATTCCCGAACGGAAACCGAATTTAAAAGGTACATACGCGCGCACGCAATGACCTTTCAAAGGAAATGCGAAACGCGATATTTTACGCGCGCAGTCGTTACATTTCGTATTAAATTATTGTCTATAGGTGAGCACGTGCATACACAATGCCACATTTACTGTGTATGGAAACACGATTTTTGATTCCCGTTACGACGACATAAGGCTACGACCGAAACTTATTGTAAATTATAAGATGTACAAAAAGGTGACGACCAACACGTGGCCAACAGGTACTAATACTACAAATGTTCGATTTGGATAGTATATATTATACAATTGCATAGACATTTACAGACAACTGTAGATTTCATCCCGACGAGTGATGTTTATGCAATTTACTGTAATTAGAGCTAAAGAAATTATGGTGGTAAATCAAACGCATTATTCTAATATTGTGCATTTAGAAATGTCAACGTTATACTGTTTTTGGTTTTTTTCTGGGTTAATTAATTGTTTTCCAATGTTTAATATAAGGTCCGCCGATGTAGATGTGATGACGTGATATATAAATTGTATACATAATACACCACTATAGTAATTAGTAGGTATTACACACAGTATTGATGTGATTCATCAAATTTTATTACAAGACAAAAATCATATGGACGTTCACGTATCCATGAACAAAACATAAAATTTACACGGAGTCACGGAATATTCTATCACTGGTAAAATAGCCAACTCCTCTTATACTTTAGTTATTTTTGTTTCCTGTTATTTAGTTATCCTGCTTGCTAATTATGGACGTCATAAGTATTTATTTTTATATGAGAAAGAAAAATTAAAAAAACAAATAGATTTATTTATTTATTTTTGCATATTCAGCCTTTTTATTATTTTTTACTTTGTTATATATACCTAATGATGGACTTTTGATTCAAAACCGGTCGTAATTATACACTTTCGTTACACTCTTAATGGCCAAAGCTTTATTTCATTTAGTTATATATTATTATTTTTTCTTTCTTATATAAATTTACGAGTATTGCCCATTTACAAATTTTTGTTTCATTTAATTATCCTTTTTTATTCTAAAAGTGTTTTTTTTCTTTTCAATACAAAGTTGTATATAAATTATAAATGTTGTAATTAAACAATAATATATAAATAAAATAAAATGTAAGTTATAAGATGTATCACGTTAATACTTACCTACCTATTTATGAGATCTTCAGTTTACTTGTCTCACTCAAGCTTGGGGCCTGGAGGTGGTTAATACCAAAAACAAAACAAAAAACGACAGAGAATGATTGACTTAAGAAAATTCACTCAAATAAATACGATTGTCTATTTGTCTTTAAAATAACAAGGGGTTAAAAAAAGCACAGCAGTTTAAGAAGCTAATAAGCGATTCAGCGTTGTAATAATAAAATTTAGTATAGATATTACTATTATATCATCGTAAAAGGGAAATGGGGAATTTTATATATCTACTTTAAAGCCTTATTGTTCCGATTACCTTAAAAAGTCTTTTTATCTCCAAAAAAACATTAAAAATTATATTATTCTCTTTTTTTGCTCACTAGCGTTCAAAATGGCATCTTAGACATACCACCAATATTTGATACTCAAACTTTGTAGGTGTATATAAAAAAAGCTAAACTTTTTTAACATTCAAAAATAATTTTCCTTATAATAACACAATCATACCATCGCAACTTCATTTTTGACCATCACAACTGTTTCAGAGCAAACCTCATAAGTTATAAGTATTTATGTTTTACATAAATGTGTACAAATGATATATGAGTATAAACGACTAAAAACAGGTAGGTGTTGAAAAGTCCGTCTGAACTTTAGAAAATTACAAATAAGATAATTAAAACAACTTTTTTTTCTTTTAATATGGCATTCTTTACTATACACATTAATAATAGTAAAATATTTACAACAAATATTGATAATGTCAAAACACTCACATGTAGTATTATTATATATGTAATAAATCATAATAATTCACAAATCAAAATTAATTAATTATACAAAAAACAATATATTAAACATACAATTATATAGTATATAATATTACGACCAGACCATCTATTATGGAATTTACACGCGAACTTAAATTAGACAAGAACTGCAATACAGTTATACACTTCAGTCATTTAAACTACGGAATTCTTATGTAAATGTAAACATTAAATATTTAGAACAAAACAAAAAAAATTCATTATAAATTTATAACTATAAAGTATATAATATATATTAAACAGGTACACAATGTACACAATTTATTTTTATTAGAAATATAATATTCATGTGTTAAAACAAAAGTACATATACCTACAGTGTGCAGTACCACACGCCTAGCGTATATTATGGGAAATTATTATTATTATTATTATTATCATCGAACAAAGTATTAGATTTTGAGGACAGATTTTAACTGGGGACAAGACAACTAAGATTCACCAATGTTACGGTTAAAGTACTCGTATATAGTGATTTTATAAAATAATATTGTATAATATATATATGTATATATAAATTTATTACACTTCTATTTTTAATTAAGTAGAATCATAGTTGATGCTGTACAGTACATAATATAATGTATTAATGTCAAATGTAAATAAAAATACCATAAATCTATTTATCTATTTTTCTTTATTTATAAATATATAATTTGAAAGTGATCAATTGTGTTGTCAGTCGGAGATCCAACTCAATCAATACAATTAATAATTATTGTACTAATATAAACAACATATATTATATACATATAGGCGCAACTAGTTCATACAACTTTACTATTTAAAATTATACGCGAAAACGTAACACAGAAAAGTTCCCCCTTGAAATGCTCTACTAATATATATATATATATATATATAATTCATATGCATTCGGGCAAAATTTAGATATAAGAGGTTCGAGTACCAGCTAGTTGCGCCACGGATTACGTACAGATATCTATCATAATACAAGTAGAAATTTTAATATAATAATATTCATTATAAATATAATATTTTGAAAATGTATCTATTAATATTATATTTATACGGCGGGGACACGTACTGCAACAGGCTAAATAGATATTTTAATTTTACAATAAAGGTAGTATGTACTTATTTATACATAGTTATATGTATACAAAAAAAAAATAAATAAAATAAAATAAAATAAAGAAATAATATCGATTACCAGATCAAATACAAATAAAATAAAATGTCTTTTTAATACATTAAAAAAAAAAAAATCAATAGCCAATATATTTACGGTAACATTAAATAAAACACCATTTAAAAGTTTCATAAAAATAAACTTTGAAACGATTATTAGCTTGACAAGGTGTGGCCAACCACCTTGTACAAATAACTAGACATGCCACTTAAACAACTAGATTTTTGGGAACTTAAAAATTAAGAAAAATATGATCAAGAAAATCAAATAAACATAAGCGTGTATTAGTGTAGCGACGATATGTATGCCTTCACGTATGTATATGTATACCTATATATATTATATGTCTATGTATAGTGTATACATATATTTATAAATTTAGGTATATAAAGAAAAGAGGTATGTAACGTCCATGTTTGTCGTACTACAGTACTACAAGAAATAAAGCATAAATTATTTAGTACGGAGTAAAAAAAAAAAAACAATACACCTAACCTAAATAATATGACTCTGTGACTCGAACGTTTATTATTATTATTATTATTATCATCATTGTTATAGCAATACAATATTCTAGGCGTTATTGTGTAATTTTTTCTCAAATTTTTGTACTTGAGACAACTATTTTAGTAATACTCGTACTGCAACATACGCACATAATTACTACCCGAAACTATATATTTAATACTATAATAACACATATACGTATGAATACATTGTGTCGCACATAATATTATTATGCTATATAAGATTTTTTGTTGTATACTCGATTGTTTTTCAATCAGAAGAAAAGAAATGTATAAATGTTGATATAAATATATATGTGTGTGTACGTAAACTCCAAGTATAATATTGCAACTCTCCCAGTATAAGTGGCGTGCAGACTAAACGCGCGTATAGGGCCTGATTTTTAGGACATAAAAACAAAATAATAATAATAATTATAATAATAATAAAACAATATAAACGAAGAAAAAAAAATTTAATAGTATAAAACGTTTATAGGTAGGTACCTATGCATAATGATATAATAATGACAAACAATATATAATAATCGAACACGGTAAACGCGGGCGTAGGTTACCTACAGCATTATTACAGTATTTTCGTCGGGGTCTACTTATATTATGTCTTGTTTCCAGAAGACAGGTCGGCAAAAACGAAAACGATACGTACCAATCGCGAGAGCAGGAAGCGACCGCGGTCGTCTGTGCATCGCTGACCTCTACACACACATCGTCGTCATGTATTAGGTACGTAGGTCCCTATCGTTATATCCATGGGTAGTCGTATAGATTAAATCGCAATAATTGTTAATTTATTATTACACAAAGACGATGGTTACGTCATTACAATGTATTATAAATTATGATCATTGTTTGAGATGACGTACGAGTGTGTGCGTGCATGCGTTCGTGTGTGTATGTGTGTGTGTGTGTGTGTGTGTGTGTGTGTGCGTGTGTGTGTGTGTGTGTGTGTGCGCGTGTGTATGTATGTGTGCGTATGTATGGTGTGTTAGTGCATGTGTGTGTGTGTGTGTGTGTGTGTGTGTGTGTGTGTGTAAAGACAGAGTGTTAGAGAGAGAACGCGAGCGCGGGGCATCACAACGAGGCAGGCGTCCCTGTCATCTGCCTCCAAACGGAGTGTCACATGGAGTTTATGTACGGCCAACTGAAGCTGCTGCCACTCAACAGCATGTCCCGGATAAGCGTCTCGATGGGCGTCTTACCCACCAGCCGCACGAAGAACAGTTGCTCGATCACTTGCGAGCTGACCGTGCGCAACGACGGTAACCTCAGCAGCAGTTTGCCGAACCTGATCGGCTGGTTGGGATATTGCGTCCTGCAGTACTCCTCCAGGGCGCACTGCGACTTCTCCTGCAACGATTCGATGTGCGCCACGTCCGACAATCCGCAAGCGTCTGTGCGGGAGGAAAAAAAATACGGTCGTTATATAATTATTATATGATAATTGCTATTATACCATATACAAATTAACACAAAATGTACACATCTATAACACAGCGTGGTAGGATTGCGAGGACAGCGAGGAAATTGCATGGGAAGGTATAAGTTATACCTTAATCTGCGGCAAGGGTTTCTTTATAATTCAGCGCGTTCGCAGATTACCTATATAATTTATAGTGCGGGCCACTACGGATGTAGAGGCTATCATGGCGTGATCATTGGGTCCGAAGGAAATGTTAAAAAAGAAAAATAAAAGTGTACCTAGGTACATACACCATGGTATCTCGCATTTATACATTCTTTATTGCCTCAAAACAAAATACTGCGTTCTATAATATCACACTACTCGTTATATTGTAATTCATGCATATTGTGTATACAAAAGTAAAGGTACCTAACGTGGAGTTTCGTGTAAGCGTGTAATCTGCGAGCAGCAATAATAAGAATTATGGCCCGTACTCGCGAGTTGAGATGTGAAAGAATAACCCTTCGGCCTTCGTTTTTAATTACATCGCATAATAATATATAGCCATAATACTAATTTAATTATACACCTAAAAAATGATACACAGGAAATGGCGTATCCTAATTTTTCTTTTTTTTCCTGGTAATGATTATTTTAATTACGAGCCATAATGATTGTAATATAATTATAATACGAGTATACACCGGCGGACTTTTCTGGCGATTAGAACGGTTTTTCGTGGTGAATAAATTAGATACAAAATAATAGGTACATTTGATTAAGTATATAATAACGAATTTATGCAAAAAATATTATCTCGTTAAATTTCAATCGAACAAAAATAAACAACACTGGGGATCGATACCCAATAATTGTCCCATTATCTCATCGTCATCGTATCAACTGTACTGCTACAGGTAAAAACTCGGAATACTAAAAAGAAGAAGAACCTATATATGGCGAGATGCGAAAATGAACAATAAAAACAGAGGAGTGTAATGTACGATTTTAAAAAACTCATCAAGCATGTTTAAACGGTCTTTTTTTTTACGAAACGTAAACGTAAGCAAAATGTACCATCACGATGTTAGTATAGATTTGACGACAGCGTGTTATTTAGGAGTAGTATGACCGCACACTAAACAATGGTCGGGCGCACATGCATGCGGTAGTATTGACTGTACTATGTAGCCCAACATACATGCCACCGCCGGTATAATATGTTAATCCCCGATAGCGATGTGTGGGGAAGGCCGGTCGACCGCGGGCAGTGTTTGTTTTCCAACTCCGGGGTTGTAACGTTCGCGCGCGACCCCTTTGCCGAGCGCGTAGTTATTTTACATTTTTTTCCCTTGTTTCTGATCACCACAACCCTTGAGACGCGCGCGCGAGGGATGATTCTTTAATTAGGCTTGCAGCTAGCCGCGCCCGCATTAGCATAAGAGGGACGACTACTGCTACTGCTACTGCTATACCATCATAGTACTTTGCGACGAAGACGACGACGACGGCCACGCGTTACAATAATATTTGCCCTTTCAACTGTTGGCTCCCGTACGTCATCCGGTAGATCCGAACACACACACGCACACACACATACACACACACGTACACACACACACATATATATATATATATATATATATGACAAGTGCATGTCGCCGCCGGGTCTTGAATGTCAAAAACGAGATTCGACCCCGCAAAAACGCGCACCCCAAAAAATTTCCGGTCTCCGTCCGAACTTGCAGCACATATTATATAGATTAAACGCGTGTGCCCGTGATCCCTCCCTCGTCTTCGCAACGCTGCAGTTGCTGGCGGACACTAAAAGCCCGTCGAGGTCAAATGCTACTATAACACGCTATACGCGATGTCGTCATTATAGTGTGTGCAGTATTGCAAGTATATGTGCGTTTGTTAGGTATTTGTATATTAGTACATAATCGCGCGACTTGGCGACGATAAGCGCAGAATCTTTTCGACCGTCAACACACATCCATGCAGGAGGAACGTATTGTAGGTAAATTACGAGATGTATTATACAGTATATTAGAACCGATCGAATTTATATGTAATAGTGTACGGACAACGCGGTAAAAAGTATTTAGTAGTTATTATAACGCGCGTTGAAACATTTTTTTTTTTCTACTTGTGCGATATAATATTTTAACGGGCCGTTTGACCTCGACGGCTGATCTGTGTAGAACTGGGGCTGCGTGTCAACGTAGTACCACATAGTAAAACATTACCACGACGTAATTTCATTACTGCACACTAAAATAATAATAATATATTTACAGGGATGACGTAATAGTCGTCGCGTCTATTTAAATTGATAATGACTGCAACGAGCGCGTTTGCGATCTTTTCTTATTGCTTTTTTTTTAATATTTATTATTATTTTTTTTTCAAGGTATTATTCCATCTGATGCCCGCAGTCGACCATCTATTACACACCGCAGCGGTATAAATACGTGATACGGACCTATTATATTATTCAGTATTTTTCCTCTCTCAACGACCGTTTTTTTAGCGCGTTGTTCATTCGGCAAGGAATTTTTTTTCTACAATTGTCGCCGTTGTTTGAGAGAGCATGCGGTGGCGGCGCGGCGCTCGCGTACATAATGCGACCGGTAATTGTGCACGGACGGGCCCCATTAATTAAAGGGTGAAGAAAAAACGACGACATATACACGAACAGCCCGAAGATGTGCGCGTAGACATTTATAATGTATATCACACGATGATTTTTTATTACTCGACTCTATATTATACAGTGTACACCGAGGAATAGTGTCAAAATTGTGTATTGAATACGCACAGACTTCTATATAATATTATATAGAAGTTTGTGTGAATACGCAACCACCATTTAAGATTATTCATAAATATTATTAATATTTTTAATGTTTTCCATTTTAAATATTAGAAGGTAAAATTTGAATATGTTGCTCGCCGATTAGTGATTCAAGGTATGTAATCCCATTTAGTGACGTGGCCGTCTGTGTATCTGTATACTAGCTGATTATCATCAAATATATTTTTCTCATAGTTAGCACCCTCGTTTTTAAACATTCTGGCGGATACTTTATATAGAAATCTTGACAATTTTACGTAACCGGTAACTCACCAGATTTCACTTTTTAAACCGTTTTATGAATATGAAAACTGCCGCGGTAAAATTAAAAGTATACACTCTTCAGTAACTTTTATCGCGGTAAGCGCGAAGAGAATCGTTGCTGTCAACTTGTTTAATAGTTGTTTTTAATGGCTTATAATATTATAATATAAAATGTCAAGTGTTATAATTATGAAGTATTTCTTACGTCCTCGACGTTACAAGTTTTCAGGTCCTTCCGAGTAAAAATCCTACTATCGACTGTACACCGTATTATATTGTATAGCTGAAAATGCGTTCATCATCACTTTAACTGTGACAATAAATTTACAAGTTCGTATAATATTTATAGCGCATTGATTTTCTATAAAATACACGGGCAACAATACCCGACGAACTCGCATCGTATGAATATTCTACCTTAAAGCTTCGCATAATATTTGTGCTTTGCGGCATCCGTATATATTCTAAGGATGAGGTTTCGAGTTTTGACGATACGGCGTTTCGATATACGTTTATATGTTGTGGTTTTCGTCGGGCTGTCGCGATTTGTTTTTTGACACCGCGTCCCCCTGCAATATAACATCTAACCCTGAAACCAACCCTCGGAAAACGACATGTTTTTTTTCCCCGAGGTTACGGCTATACAGCGACGGACGGACGCAGACCGCCACTCGTTCGGTCAACCGCACTGGCTACACGCAAATCTTCAGCACCCTCGCGCACGACCTACCCACCGATATTATATGCACTATTATTATTTTAGATATGATAACGCAAATGTCGCTCGCCCTAAATGCGCGCTTATTACTATATTACTATACGTATAATGTATATTGTGTATATAATATGTATACGCATGGCACGTCGTTTGCACGCCCGAAAATCGTTTTTATTAAACGGCACCACGTGAATGCGCGCGCGTACACCCCTGCATCCAGTCCCCTGTGCATTTTTGTTATTTGGTTTTATTTTTTTTTTTTGCTACGTTACGGTGATTTTTCGTGTCGCGGGGAGATACGATAACGTATATAATAATGAAAACATAAAAACCATCTGGGGAAGAAAAAGCATTCAAATATTATTATATATATATCACATTTTACGAATATTACGTTTGTCGATGGTGGTGGTGGTGGTGGTGGTGGTGGTGGTGGTAGACGGTGATGATGACGACGACAAGTAGTCGCATCGACTTTTCGACTCTTTGTCAATTAAGTTCACGGTGGCGACGGAAATGGCGTGGACTCGAGGGAATATAATATATTATATATATAGTGACGGAAAGTTTCGAGACTAATACCGCGGCCGGAATGTCGTTTTAGGCTAATTGCGAAATGAGAATAAAAACAATACACCACGAAAGAGCAAAACCGTAGTTTCACGTATATATAAGGTATATACAAGGGTTGTGTATATTATTATTGTTATTATTAAAATATAATTCGGAAGGCGCGAAAACCTGCGGCAAAGTTCAAAACTCTGGCCGGTAGCGAATAGTAGTTCGTCGCAGAAGGTGACGTCGCCGCTATCCGCCTAATAACTCGAAACGCGATTTACATAAACATTAAAACAAAAACTTTTACGGTGGCCCGAGGAGGTTTTTTGGAATTGAATTAATCAATTGTCGCCGCAGCACAACGACATCGTCGGGCTATACCACGGCATCTGCAGTTTCGGCTGCCAGAAGACTGTTATTGTACGATATATTCGCAGGGACTTGGCAACGAGCCTTTTACACGCCGTGCGCTACGACACGACACGATAAGCTTGTATGGGCACATTATACACACCGGTCGAATGGCCTGAACATGGCTAAGGCGTGTTCTGGACTGAGGGCGAGTCTTACGCGCGCGCGTCCCTTACATACGTTGCCGCCCGCGCGATCCTCCGGCCAACTTTTGCAGTCCTTTCTGGCGTTCGATGTACAGGCGTACATGATTTCTGGGCGAACTTCCGAGTGCCGCTACCGCACGTATAATGTAAAATAATAAGGGCTCGAATTTTATAGCACTAAAAAGTAGCGCTGTATACTATGACCTAAAACATCTTATCAGAAACAGCTATAATACGCCATAAAAACATGAAAAAAAGGAAGAAAAGAAAATATCATAATTCTGTAATGATTATTAATTAAGAATTGATTAATTTATAAAACATCGAACCTAAGTATGTTTACACTTTAGTTAGGTACCTACAATACATTTTTCTACAATGAAATTTATGAAATTTATAAAAAAACACAATTTAAAGTAAATTCGATAAAGAAATAAAATTATAAAATTTAAATTTTTCAAATATATGCGAAAATATGCGGTATATAATTTTAGATCTCAAGTCTCGTTAGATACAAATGTATAGCTTTCTCCTATTTTTTCATCAATATTCTATAACACTTAATAAATATCGAATGCTATTTAGAATCCAAATCCTGAAATCCGATAACATGACATACACTTGCGGCTTACGTATGTCTTACCATCACCGTTCATCGATTTATAAGTAAAATGTATGGCGTTACAACTGTTACAAATGAACATGAAATATACGCACGGATCATTGCAGTGACCTACATATATAGTTCCTCCTGAATATAATTTGTGGTCAAAAAATTAAATCCGATTTCCACTCCGAATCCTTTACGACAGAAAAAACCACGTTTCAAACCTCATAGTATTAATTGCTACCACTATTTACTAGACGTCATACAGAGATGTTAAAACGAATTCTATTTATAGCAGTAGTAGGCACCACTGTTTTCCAATGTATGTTTCGTCTTTTAGTATACATTACGAACAATTTACAATATAAATCTATATTTTACTTATGAGATTGGTACGTATTACTATAATGACCCGCATTTTAATAATTTGTTGCCATATTATTTTGTGTGGACATATTCCAATAAACTCTTGACCAAAGCTTGCAGAATAACGTACACAAATGTGTGTTTACCGTACACCCGGACGACTCTACGTGGGTTATGGTATTGCATAAAGTTGGTTCAGTTTTAATTGTGGTATTTTCCCCAGCTGCGCAGCAACAACTGCTGCAGCCTGCAGTCCGCGACGAGGTAGGTTCACGCATTATCGCACAGTCGAGCTATATTATTTGGTTTTGGCTGTGTTTTAATTTTTTGTTTGTTCAGACGATATTCACAGTCACCGTGTACGAAATCCGATTAAAAAGGTAATTTTTTTCCAACGCACTGCACTGCGGTGTGACTACACCGAGCTCAACCACCACCACTACCACCGCAAGCTCCGGAATCTCGTTTGCATCTCCGGGCACTCGTTAGCTCGCGTCCACACCACCACCATCTCTCTTACGCTTACACGATCGTTATCAATATTTATTTTTGAAACAATGACGACGACGACACAGTCTTGTTTTCGCGTGAATCATCGTGGTGCGCACCCACATGATGATAATAATATTAAAATATTTTACACGCACTGGAGGTATACGTCGTCGTTGTATAATATTGTAGGTGCGGCGGAGGTACTGGGACGGGAAACGGCCAGAACCGCAGCACTACAACGATGCACGACGTTAATATTTATAAATATATTTTTTATTGTTATTATTGCATTAAACGTTAACAATAATCGTATAGGTTTTTTCATGGATGCGCGCAATAAAAACAATTTTCAACGAGATTCATACATTGAGATTAACGATGATTAATTTTAGTATCGAAAACCAGTATTAGTATCTCTATACTAGTCGTATTTTTTTATGGCAACAGTGTGATAGACGTGAATCGAACGCACACGCACGCGTGCAGTGAAATACAACTCATAAAATGATTACAGAAATTGTTGTTATGTTATTGCTTTTTTTAATTTTTATCGTCATTTTCCTTTCCCTTGGTTAATTGTCTTTTTTCAATACATAAAAAGACCCACTTAAAAAAACAAGTTCAAACACAAAATATATATGTATGATCTGTGTGTTTATATTATACTACGTTGCGGCGGTGGCGGTACGTACCATTTGTGCATTTTTTTGTGGTTTTTTATTAGTATTCATCAAGATAAGCAGCAGGCCGGCTAATTGGTAAACGCGACTATAAGGCTCATTTTATTTATTGTCGAGTATTAGAATTAAAGAGTTTTTTTTTACCATAATGATTATCACTTGTTAATAATACACGCTCGGAGTATTTTTTATTATTATTCAGTTCAGCCCGCATTCTATACGTATATTACGTGCATATGGAGACGATCACGATGAGGTGTGTGCGTGTGCGATTGTGTGTCAGAGGTCGATCCGCCGATTACGAGCCCATATACACTACGAAAGGGTTGCTTTATATTATGTATGCATATGGGCTGTGTGACCGAGTCAATTGGCTGTGGTTAATTGAATTTTGCTTTGCTTTGAGGGACCGGACTTACCGTATACTACACCAGGCTTGCGCCTTTATTAGTGGATGGGTGTATTTTGTCGAGGTTTGGTGGATGTGGGTTGTTGGTTAGACTTGGTTTGCCCATAC
>JAIPRK010000877.1:58430-120827 GCA_025469195.1 Chaitophorus viminalis
GTCGATTTGTGGAGCACTGGGGCCGTAGAACGACGTCTGGATCGCTTCCTCGCCCTTGGATGATGAAGTGTGACTTCGTGTCGACGGTGGAAGTGTGATGTGTTGTTTACTGTGTAGATGTGTTGTGATTACTCTTGATTTTTATAATGGAACTTGATGGTGTGTTATTATGAACTATGATGATGCGTTAATTGAATTCAAATTCCGAGTTAAGTATATACACAATCGGCCACGATCCCCTCTCGCCCAGTCGCCCCCACCCCACTATACTTTTATACCGAACTAATTGTAACTGCGCGTCCAATATATGTGTATATAGGTACATTACAATATTATGCAGAACGCCGCTGATGCAGCGTATTATATTTTTTTCTTCCTGATTAATCATCTCAAGACAAACGTTTCTGCGTTGTATTTATACATATAATATTAATAATATATTTTGTATATTATAGATACTATATGCGCTTGAAAGAGGTAATCGAAGTAATAATATATTTATAATATAATAATAATACCGAAAACATTGAAAAATAAAACTTATTGCGGCAAATCGCTTTCAAAAGTTCATTTATTGTGTACATACCTTGGTATATGATTATATAATACACTCGTATACGGGTTAAACGATGCTACCGTGGTATAATCAAAATATAAATTATAATCTTCTATAAATCATCGTTCCAGGTACGCTAATTAATATGCGTACTACGTGCACGTACGGTTTTAGGATGTATAATGTGCTGCAGAAATTATAATATTCGCGCTTTATTTCGATGCAATCTCGTGGCGCCGCGTTCATGATTGATACGTTTGGCCGTGGCCAAAATCAACGGAGAAAAAAAAACCGTATATAGGGATTATTATTATTATTTTTTACGGCGTACCAACGACCCGTGTAATTCGAGAAATTTCAATTTCGGCCAACTGTCGGCTAATCGTCAGCGTCTACCCTCCTGCGCGTCGACCGTCGCGCGATCCCCCTGCAGCAGACCGTCGGCGCGAACAATCTGGTCCGCTGCAAAACACACACTTTGACCCTTCGGAAGGTTTTGTCACGGTTTCTCGGATTACAACGAAAACCTTTTCGGTCACGTTTCGCGAGCCGTAATAAATATTAAAACAAAAATTTTATACACGGCCCTTTAGCCGCCTCACGGCGGTAATTCCGAAAAATAACCGTCGTAAAATAGGTACTTCGGTGTCGATGAAACAAAATCGTTCTAAAATCAGGCGTGTTTTGAGTTCGCCATCTCTGCGAATACCTACCTACCTATATGCAGCGCAGTGTCCGTCCCCCGCGAAATTCGTGCGGTGCGTAATTTGATTTTCATCAGTTCGGTGGTAAGCAAAAATAAAACGAACGGGTGAACATAATATTATCTTTCTGGACACGTATATATTATATAACGTTGTGTTTCACCATTCCGATGGCTTCTGGCAGATGATAAGCAATACGTCATGAAGTACATTATTTTAAACATCAGTCCAAGTGAGGCTACTGGAAAACGGATACGAATCGATTTATATTGATAGTATAAAAATAAATACGCGCATCCTACATTGATTTTATTATTCGTTTAACAATTACGGTTTTCTTTAAAATAAAAGTAGGTTACATTATTGTTATTACATTCTTCACGGTCACTGCGGCGAACCCTATGGCGGGCAATGGAACGTCAAACCACAATCGGAATGGTTGCGATGATGACCAAAAGACTAGCCGCGGTTATTTCGTCAAAACTTTAATGATCGGTATATGTTTCTATATTATTTCATATATATATATATATATATATAAATATAATATTATGTATTATAAATTTATAAAAATATTACATTATACACCGTGTGGTGTTCTTTTTTCTTTTAAAGACAATAAGTCACAACCATTGTTCACCCATGCGAATCAACTGTAACAATAAAACAATTAACAAGAAAACACCACGTACGATCGCAATTTTATTGTCCTTTTTTTTATCCTTCTATTCGGCCATTTCCCTTTCTCCTATACGACATAGTGTAGTATTATACCACACGCTTGTTTAATCTGAATATTATTATATAGGTACTTTTACTCGGGTTACATGCATATGTGTGCTTTGCTCTAAATGCCACGATAAAAATGTTCGATTAAGTTTATTGTAATAATACCTAAGCTCTTATATATATATCATGCAATGCGTAAATGTAAAACTACATTGTTGCGTTCACAAGTGGTTTTACAAAATCTCGTTTGCGATATGACAGAAGCTTACACTATTATATCAGCTGCAGCGGTATTTAGTTATACTCCAGTGCTATAATACAGGTATACTGTGGTACAACAACAATCGTTATTGTTGTATTGCTAAAAGGTATCGCGAAGTTTGCACGATCGTGTGTTCCAAGTGTGTGCCATAAGTTTTTAATATAATACGTTCTATATTATGTAGACATATAATATATGTGTAATGTTTCACGTGAATTTTGTAAGTGTAAAGTACATAATTTAGCGAGAGAAATTCGGCACACACAGTTTGCTATGTATATTTTCATTCGTTTCGACGTTGTTTTTTATTATTATTTCTACACTTTGACTGTATGTATAGGTATACTGATGGTATACATGTATGATCGCGTATAATTTGTATAATATATTATATATGTATGTATCGACAGTGAATTAGTGGGTGGTCAGAACGCACAATGTTATTCGGCCAATTATATCTGAGCAATGGGCAGTGAAATGGCATTGCCCAATTTTGGATTATGAATTTATGAGCATCGTCATAAAAGTCGGACGTATTTATTATATATAACATACATAACACGTGTGCGTGCGTGTGTATATATAATATACAGGTACGGGTGGGTCCCCGTAAGGTACGAGTATATTACCAATATACGGTGCCGGTGGTATGATACCTATATAACCGTTTGTGAAGGGGGCTTAAACAAAACCAATTTCGCGTCATATTAAAAAACTGGCCACGAACGTAACGCAATAAATATGTTTGACATCGGAATTGACGTGGTGCAGAAAAACTATATATATATATATATACTATTTATGTAATATGAATTGTACATATGTGTAAAATTGTTTTACATAGGTCTAAGTTTGTATGTAACGAGTATATATATATACATAATAGAACGTTAAACCGTATGTTTGAGACTAATAAATAACAAAATGATTCCCAGTACCACGCAAAGTCTAAAAGTATGATTATTTGAAATCGAGAAATCATGCGAAGTGCCATTACAGAACAAATTGAATGTCCATAATAAATATATTTTTCTATGATAGTTATTGGCCGATCAAATATAATGATTCCTGCAGAAATGACACGTTTTCATTTTTATTTTTATTTGTGTGAGTATTAATCGACGAAAAATATTTTATACAATAATATGTTGCCCATTCCTTCGAAATCATCAAGTGTTTAATGAATTAATATACTATGAGTCATTGAGCTCGTTTTTGGATTTAGAGAGTGTTCATAACGCGCAGTATGCACAAGAACATTAATAAACGAAATATACTCGCTTATGTATACCGGAGTTAGTCTCGTAATTTCTATAAGCCGTGAATCTTATATATTTATGCTTGCTAAACATTCGTATCGGTTGTTCAATTTTTTCACGTCAAAACCCGTGTGTTTTTAATGTTTACCGTTGTATAAGTAGTCGCATATTAATGTTCGAGTCCATTTTTGGTATGCACAACGTTCTCGTTATGCGCGAAGAACGATGACTGGTCCGCAAACGAAAATCAACCGTTCGTTAATATTGTAAGTACCTATCCAAACTATTTGTCGGCAAATATTATTATACGCTCGTTGATATAGCTGCATGTTGCAGTTACTTATTAATAATCGTCACCTCGTTTCTTATTATCGTATTTCGTTAGCCGCGCAATAGGTACCGTAAGTCTCAATTTTAATAATCAGGATTTGATGTGCAGGGGGATAGTTAACGGTAGATAGTTTGTATATTTCTTTGTACATGGAAAACATTTTCTTTGAACTTAAGACTGTTTGATTGCTCGTGAACTATAGTGGTGGCTACCTGATAACATGACGGTCTGGGTGCGGTTTCAAGTTTCCTCCGATTTGTTACAGAGTTATGTGATGAGGTCCATATCGTTGCTGCGTAGAGAAGAAACGGTCCGATGTAGATTTTGAACATGCAAGGATAGGGAGGGGGTTCGTCGGGGTACTCATTTAAACACGGAGTATTTATTCGGTAAATCAACAAACGTGCACGCGCGACCGTATAATTCACGCGTCGCGTATACATTTCACAATCTCGCGGTTCTCCGAACCGTATCGACAGCGGTGGCGGCGGCATACAGCTCGTATTGTTCATTAACGGAATAATAATAATAATAGATATACACTATGTAAGAGAAACGATTTTCGGTGTTTTGAGACGACGCACAAGGGTGTTGGTGTAATGACGTGTGCGATGTGAGCGTGTGTGTGTGTGTGTGTGTGTGTGTGTGTGCGCGTGTGCACGACGAAAAACTTTGGGCGGATAAACAGCGCGTTATTTACACGCTACGAGACACGTCGTTGTTATTGTATTTCCTTAGCGTGGGGCCATGCACCCGGCGAGCGAAAATCCGTAATGTATACCTCATTGCGTGCTACTAGTTATTGTTGTGTGTGCAGCGCTGCAAATAAGACGAGCAGATGATCTTGGTCGTAGGCGCGCACTATACTGCAGTACTCCTCCTCTTACTTTTGCACATAATAATATAATGATAATAATAATCGTAATAATAATGACGGCATTATATTATTCGCGTACACAAATCGACGAAGGTATATAATAACAATAATAATAATAATATGTACATACATGCGCGTATACATCTTTACGCGTGTTTGTACACATTACCTATATACATAGTTAGAATGCCTTTACATTAGAATGCTCGCGTGCGTGTGACTTCTCTAACAGACACAATGATGCGTTGATGATGCATACACAGATACACACCCGCTACACCGTGTACACAATATGTACCTACCTACCCGTGTTTATTTACACCATATACGTACAATGGCCGCGCTGTGTGTGCAAACAATATTATTATCCGGGGAGTTACTCGTCCGTAAACTCTCGTCGATTATCGGAAGACGAGTGCTGGCTGCTGTGCGCGCAACGCAATGACTCTTTGCCACGTCCGCGGTGATTTATATACGTAGGTAGGCACGCGTGGAATTCTCGAAAAACTCTCAGACCACCTTTTTAACCGACTTCAATAGAAGAAAACAAGGTTCTCAATTCGACTTGATTTTTTTTTTTACATTTTATGTGTGTTCAATCTTGAACCGATGTACATGATTATTATTTATTTTTAATCAAAAGGGTACCTCCAGAGTTGTTTTTTCAACGGATGCAGTAGAGTACATGAGTACATGGCGTAGGCGTATACCTATTTATGCATTCTATGACGACCAATTTCGACGATAAAGACAATAATTTAATAAAATACAAAAACAACCGTCGTCCATCATCATGTGCGCATTACATTGTCAGTCGCGTACGCCGCCAGTCTGCAGATGTTCGAGGGCTATAGACTCTTTTACATAATCGTGCGGCAATTAGCATAATGGTAAAACGATGACGTTGAGACACGTGTAATAGTGATCTGTATACTTCACGTACGTATATAGGTGCATTATCTTAAACATATTCCGACGTGAATAATTAATATTTATCATAATAATATAATGACTGCCAATCACGACTGTAGTTCGCGTGGTGTCATAGCGACAATCGACTAATATCATACAACAAAATAGTTTTAATAAATAATATAATACGCTTTGCAATCATGTCCGACGATGTCCTCGAATGGTCGTGATTTTATTTACGATTATTATTTGTTTTATTATTTTTTTTTTCTATTTTGCAGAAAAAAAAAGTTGGTAATATCTATTGGGTATATAGACGTTCGTTTTTCCCATAAGTACTCGCGTGCGTCTCGCTGTATACTCGACCTCGTATATTATGTATTATGTTAATCTTTCTCGTCCGAGTTTCTTTTATGTTTCATGGGTGCTTATAAAGAAACCATATTATACAATAATATAATATCTCGTATACATATTATTATACATATTATGTTTGCACGAACAAGTATTTTTTCGGCTTTCTTCGCGACCAAAACCGCCTAGTCATACAGCGTAGTACCCCGTTTTATCGTTCCCATATTACCGCTTTGCCAGAAAGAAAGTTCAACAATCTACGCGCTACACCTGCAACTGTATGTGCGCGGGCGATACTTTTCGGTTTCAGCTTTAGGTCAAACGGTGCGGATGATGATGCCGTTGGCATATTCAATTTGTATTTCATTTCTCCGTATACAAACAGCCCATAGTCGTATACACGATAGTGTTGGACGGTGCCCAACCGACGATGGTGTGCACAAGCTACAGGCCGTGTGTTCCGCAAATCGTTTCCACGCGGAATACCTATAAACGCGTTTGTTTTGTAATACACGCATGTAACGCAAGTAACGCGCGGCGCGACTGGTTCCGAGGAATCGTGACCGACCCCGAGAGATTTACTGCTGTACGGGTGACCGAATATTATGTACAGTATAATATACACTACCTATATCGGTGCTGCCGTCGCCACTGTCTGATGTATAGGTGTATTATAATATTATAGATACGCGTCGCAACCGTTATCATTCGTAACGCGCTTTTCGTAGGTAAAACATACTGTATAGGTACTAAAAAAAGCAAAATACACGGTAAATGAAAAATAAATGTAAAAGAAAAAAACAATATCGCATTGACGCCTGCACAAGATAATACATTGTTTTATACTATAGCCGCTCACTACGACTATTATTTATATACATGTATACCATAATATCGCGGTCGTCGCACAGTGTTATGGAAACGAGCTTTTATGTTATGACCACTCGTTCACCACCGCGGCGCGTTAAGTGTCGGACCGGAAGGAAACGGCGAGCGACGCGAGGGGAAGAGGCACCCCGAGAGATGACCGCATCCTTTACTGCACGCTGCAGGGGATTGTTATCGGTCGTACTATACGCGCGACGAGGGTCGTGCGCGTTTATCTGGTCGAAGGGTTCCCGCCGGAGAAAAGGTCTTATCTTTTACACCCTCCTTTTACGATTTCGTAAAGAATTTCTCTGGTTTTATTCAAATGGCCCGCCGAATGCTCGTTTCGCAGAAGGGTATTATACGCGCGCGGCGTTGAAATTTCGACGCGGCCACAGCTTTAAAGGAAAACACAAAGCCGTGTACATAATGTAATATACATATTACATACATAATATTATACGCATACGAACGGATCGCTGAGTCGTGATCGACGTTAATGCGCGTGTACTTGGAAAGAAAACAAAACGGAATAACGATTATACTACGCAGTGGTCGACCGGCCGCAGATTTAAATATCAATAAAACGATTTCTAACAATTTTTCGATGGGAACTCATTTATACGAACATTAAGCAAAATATTTAAATATATACATAAGACTCTATAACAAAAACTAGACATAATCTATAATATAGACTCTACATTATAGAGTATATATCTACCGAGTTTTCGTTTTTCTCTTTACGATGCCGGTGCACATACCTGCCTACGCCGTCGCCAAGTATATTACGTGGATATTATAAGCTCTATACGGTACGCGTGTAAATCTCGTCCTCGTATGACTAGATATTATGTTGTGTTCGAGAGTCGTGAATGTGAAGAAGAAGTAAGAAACGATGACGACGACGACGACGAGTATAATGTAGAAAAGAAAAGGTATATTATGCTTATTGTATGTGTACGAGTGTTTATCATATATATTATATATATCATATACGTATATATAAGTACCTATATATACGTGATTCAGACATATCCGGCGGTGGCGTTGGGGGTAGGGGTGGGAGACATCTCTGCCGCGGCTGGCGTTACTTTCATTTTAAAGATGTCGCCCAGCGGCGACAACGCGAGACGCGACGCGACGACCGCGTCCGACCCTTTGTCCATCGCACGCGCGCCACAATATTCGTTCACCGCCGGTCCGGTTTAATCGTTCGTAATTAATCTCGACGACCCAACAGCGGTATGGTTTATGTTAATTACTGCGTGCGCGCGAAATAAAGAATAATAAAAAAAATAAATATCGGAAATAGAGTCACTTACGCCCACGCTTTCACCCTAGCTACGCACGTAACCAAAGTAGTCGCAGTATACACGTATATTGTATGTTGCAGTGAGCGTGTGCGGTGTGCGTGCGTTATCAACCGGTCAAGTTGACACCGCACCGACCACCGTTTCACCGTTTCATATATTATTATAATATACGATAAACATAATATATTATTATTATTATTGTAACACAGATTTATATTACACATAATAATATGTAACGCAAACGCGTCGGAACGAAAATGCACTGCATTTATTATGTACGCGTTGTACACGTGTGTAAACACGATTTCGTTGTCGCCGATTTAGTCATCAGTCGGACGTGGTGCGCCAGCAGCGTAATATATATTATTACATATATATATATATATATATATATATATACGCACACACGACGTGTGGGTACAATGCGTGCAATGCAATGCGATACGACGACAATGATATATTATTATTTGTACGTAAATATATAAACATACTGTAGCACAGGCATATATTATTATTATTATTATTATTATTATTATTATTATTATTATTATTATTATATCCACGTCGACGACCGAATGCGACCGTGTCCGATCCGGCATGTCTTCCGATATACTCCGATCGGCCAACTGCGGCGTGTTGACCGCGCGCGCGCGCGAGTCGTTGTTAACGCCCGCGATTTGTTCGCCGCCGACGGCCTTACCGGCCATCATCACCGTGACGCTGACACGTCCGAACAATTTGACCATATCGTGAGAACCCAATTTGTTTTTTTTTTCTTCTCGCTTCTTATCCCCCCTCCGTCACCCGCGACCGAATAAAATATTATTCTTCTATATTATATACATATATATATATTTCCCGACACGGACTCACACGTGACCTTTTTATGACGGTATATTATAATACACACACACACACACACACACACACACACACACACACACACACACACGCACACTGCACCGCGCACACAATGTATATGAATGTGCTTCACACGACGCTTCCGTTCATCGCCGCCGTACTTTTCGTCACCTATACACCGTTGCTGTTCATCTACAATATTATATTATTATTTGTATGACGTGTGCATGCTTTTGGACAACAATCATAGGAATAATAATAATAAAAATATATATATAGATAATAATATTATACCGTGTATAGTGTTGTTGTCGCCAGCATTGTTCCACGTCCACCCCGCCACACCTTCCGTGTGTATCGTGCGCGGTCGTGGGCGTGTGAAACCATTTTCTTCCGTGAAATCGCGCGCATTTTCCCCCGTCTTCTTCTGCCGCTCACCGTTTAAACATAATACGCGCGTATAATAATATTGTGACAGTCGCGCACACACATCGTCACGTCTCGCTCTCCCGAACAAAAGGACCAATGCACAAAAATAGACCTCCGATACGCGATCGTAACACTGCAGTTCGGCGGCGGCGCACGTGCGTTATGCAAAAAATATATATTATTAAAGATATTATTGACATTATTACCCATGGCCATAGGTAATATGATGTTAGACGTTTGATTGATATTTCTGGAAACGGTGGAAACGCGTATTTCTAGTTGTAGTACTTATAGCTGTTTTTGATTTTGCGACCGGATAAGTGTTATTTCAATTATCCTCAATGCGCCAGGTCATTAAATCACTTTATTGCTCGCCACACACATTGCATTAAGGTGCGTGTACGTATGTGTATCTTAAATATTTGAGTTAGTGTAATTTCGCTGCAGCTCATGATGAGATCCACAGCTATATACTACTATTAAGAGGGAAGATAACGATATTATGAGAGACAGAGAGAGAATACATAATAAGAAAAAGAAAGAATAGCGTTTCGATCGCAAACCGTATAATAATAAGTATTTAATGAGCGTACACGGTCTCGGTGAAAGGATTTCGTTTTTTCTTAGTTATCGTCTTTCGTACCTAAGTATATTGACGTCGAACCACCAATTAGAAAAAAAAGTCAATATTAACTCATTTTCTCGTAAATCGGTTGGATTTGAACGTGACCTAACCGTAAATAATCTGACAGGATAATAGCTGCACTTGATCACACTTGGCTGATCACAATAGCCTTACACAAATAACTAATTTATAAAAGTTAACTTTTCAACAAATTTTGGACGACTGACATATTTAAGGGTAGGCTGATCCTAGAACCGATATTTGGTATCTGCCTATATTGATTGATTTTTTTTTTAAAATCGATATTTGAACCGAAATAGCCATGAAAGGGACAACTAACATAAAATGTTAATATTAATAATTTCAAAAAATATATATGGTAAGAATAATAGAAAAAAAGAAATTGATAAAACTTAGAAAGAACATGGTTTTTGTTTTAAATTCTAACTTGAGAGACTATAAAAAAAACTGATATGAAAACAATTTTTAGTTATTAATTTGTATATTTATTCACTAAGTACATGATTAATACAAATACTATACCATAATAGTTTATTTGCAAATACATACTAAAGACTCCCTGCATATTAGTAAAAATACTAAAAACTAAGGCTAATAATATGTAATATTCGTTGTATCAGGTATCGGTTTTGTTTTATTATCAATTTATGGTTTCTGACAAAATAGTTGATTTTTTTTTGTTTATCGGGTATAGGTTTTATAATTTATATCGAGTACATACATCTGAAAATTAGGTATTAGTAAGAAAAATGTTATCGACCCACCCTTAGACATAATATTCCTTCGGAAAAAATTGTTGGTAAAACGAAAAACTCGTGAAATATAATTAATCTATTTGTAATACTCGGACATAATTGATAAATTACTGCAATCATTAAATATTTTGATGATTATAAATTATAAATACATTATAAATTATTATTTATTATAATTTATAATAATTAATAATGTATCATACTTGAATTTAATTCGCATTGTTGGTACCGCGGGATATTAAGTATACATAGATAATAAACGTTTATTATCGTATTATCCATGAGTATATAATATTTAAACGAGAAAACGGCTGAAAATGATTAGAGGATGTATACCGCGGAAACCAGTAAATCGAGCAATCGAAATGAAAACATGGACTTCCAAAAGTAATATACCGTTTTACTTCTAGAGTTCTACGTACGTTTCAAGGTATATATAATAATGTATATTGAAATCATAGGCATGGCGATTGCAGCTCATTTGGGAAGCATCTATTCTACTTTCCACCCACGTGCGTGCGCAGTGATCATTAAATTTTTAATTAAAAAAGAAGCTATGTACTTATTGTTACACGCAGTTCCGGGCTTAACTCGTTACAGTAAATAATTGTTATAAACTGTGAAAAAAATAGTAGAAAAGTATCTCGTTACGCGCTCCCAGGTCGCGCGCTGACTGTTTAGATGAGGTCGTTACCTATGCCATCACACGATCTGATATTATATTCATTGCTGCGTGGGATATGGTAGCGATGTACTATTTTCGATTGGCGAAAAGCTTATTGAAAACGAAATGTTGCAAATATTCGGGAAACCTTTGAACTGTACAACCGAAAACGCGTTCGTATCTCGTACTCTTCCTCCGTGTAATAAAATAATAATACATTGTGTCCCGATGTGCATAAGTATACAGATCGGTCGGGTTCACACCTCGGGGGTCATGTGTGCACGTGCCCCGCGTATGTACCGTTTGGTAAACGGATCTGTGTTAATTGAATAATTTATAATAATAATAATAATAATAATAATAATAATGACAAAGTCCGGTCGCGTGAGCTCGTGTAAACGCGTATATAATGTAACGTAAGTATTTAACACGGTTGGCGTGGCGCGCGCGTTCGGTCCGGTCGTTTGTCCGCGTCCGGGGTATACCATACGTTAAGTACACACACACACATGCGCGTATATCTCATAATGTGTACAGGTTTACAATACACGTGTGTGTGTGTGTGTGTGTGTAATGATAATACGCAGGAGCCGAACGCGCGCGCGCACACACACACACACGTCATATACGCCCACGCGTCCGTTCTGCGGTGTGCAGCGCCGATGACCTCCGCCGTCGGACGGGCCACTGGGTCACAAGGATTTATCGTGTAACGACGCTGCGTTTGTTGCTAACGACCACCGCTGACGCCGCCACCACCGTCCGTCGTTTTTAACCCGAAGCGTTGAAAACTAAAAAACGGGCGTGCGTCAGTATACACACGCGGCGGCTATATACGAAGTGCTATACTGCTATAATATTATTATACGTATGATATGCGATATACGATATACGATTAATATATTATACGAGTGCGACGACGACGACGTTATTACAATACGCACATAGTACGTATATTATTATTATGTACATACATGTATATGAATATTATTATATGTTATACGACTTGAGGTGTAAAACGTAAAACCCGTGTTCACGCGCCTGCTGCACTACAACAGCAGCGACCTGCACTACCGCTGCAGGTGTCTTCGGCCCGGTTTTCGCGCTGGTACATTATATTATAATACCTGTATAGGTATACTTATGTTACATGGTCCCAATGCCCGTTTTTTTTTTTTTGCTTCCCGTGATCACGTTTCGTATAACCCCGATCCATTAATCAATCGTCGTCGTCGTCGTACATAATACAGTTGTGGAATATATTATATGTAATAATGTACGTATAATATCATACTAATATTATATATTTTATAACGCGCGCACACTGTTTCGAAATTCGTTCTGCGGACGAGCACGCGTGTTTACGAGATTTCAAAAATATATATTATAAGATATGTTTTATATATATATATTACCATAAACCGTGATACTTTCCCACGGATAGTGCAACGCGTGCCTCCACAGCGGTCGACGAGTCCTGCGCGCACGCGCTCGCAATGAACAATAAAATAAATGATCAACTAGTATTTTGATTGATTGGTCGGAAACCCCGCGGCCACGCATTCGAAAAGCAGCAGATCTAACGCCGAAAAGTAACTAAAGTGTCTCCGAGAATTTTCCTCGATTTGCCGTACCCTATGCCCTATACTACACGATCGAGATTTTTCAACTTTGACACACAGGATCATCAATCGAACGTATATGTGCGTAAATTCAACCGTTTTGAAAGCGAAATCCATTATTATTATTATGTATGTGAAAACGATACGGACACGTTATCGCGGCAACGGATCTCTCATTATAGACCCGCGTGCAGGTCGCGTTCTTCGGGTGAGAACAAAAGACTTCGGGTATCTTAATGACGACCGCCGCCGCCGCAGCACGGAATAATGGTATTGTCTGTGCGCCGGTCGAGTCGCAATTATTTATTAGTCGTCGTTACCACGCGCGCGAAACGCGGCACACAACTGGTTCTGCAGCGCAAGCCCCGCGCGAATAATTGAAAAACAAAACGCTGCATCGATCTTGTACATTATATTAATATTATATTATATACACCTGTAAAAACATCGTATATTTTTCATACACGCCGCCGTTATGTGCTGTATCGTTTTTTAATTTACGCGCGCGCTTTCACTATAATATATATATATATATATATATAATACAGCGTGCATTTAAGTCCACGTGAGTCGTCGGCTACTACCTACTATGATAATAATGTCTTTCAGTCTACGGCAACTGGCTTACTTTATTATAGTTATCAGTATACATTAATTACATTTTTTTCAAAAAATTTTTTCGTTTTTCTGATGATTGATATTGCAATTGTTATAAAACATTTTAATAATTATAACCAGTAAATAATGAAATATTTTGCTCTGGATTTGGGATTTATTTACTATATATAACTATATAAGTGTTCAATCTTCAATAGAAATCACTTGCCGTATACATAGATATATTATATTGTCCAACAAATCCGTACCGAATCCCGGCGGTCAAAAATCGATTGGAAAAATAGGTACAGTCCGTTTATATAAATATTATAATCTACGATGTGCATTAGCGATTTCCAAGCGGTGGCGGCGGTGGTCCCTTATCCGCGCGTAGGTCGTGGGAAACACTATCGGTTTATTATTGTACATACCTATATTGTATTATATTATGTAGGACGCGTCGGCGATTGCGATCTTCGTATCGGATCCGGGATGAGCGCGAGCGCGCGCGGAAAAGTAGGACGTTACGGACCGTACGGACGACGATGACGATGCGCGGGCGAGTACAACAAATCGCACGGCGGCGGTACATTAACGTGAGTGCGTACACGCACGAGAATCGTCCGATCGTCTACTCGTCGTCGTCGTCGTCGTCGTCGTGTGTACATGACGTGCCCAGCGGCGGCCGTCGTGACCCGTCCATATGCGCCTAAACCAAAATGTTTCCGTGGCCGCCGCGGATATCGAGACCGACCGCGGGTGCCGCCGCTGTAGTCCGCGGTCGGCCAGCCGCGAGGCACAGATTTCGTCCAACTGTTGGGGAATCAGTCGGTTGGTCGGTCGGCCGCCGACGCGCGAAAAAACGTGACCGCGGTCGGCGCGAAACACCTTTTACGTAGGAGAGCACCGCGTAATAGGTATATTATTTAATATATCATTATAATTTATAATGATATCGCGCTCGCGAATTGTGCGCGAGATGAAATGTTTAAACCGCCCAAGATATGTATACCGAGCGATGTAAGACATATATTATATATGAACCGGCGATCGATCAATTATTATTACTATTATTATTATCGTTGTGCGGGGAACACGGATGAATTGCACAATTGTTATAAAATGGTGTAGGGGGAGGCATTTCATTACTACGACGTCGTACCGCGTGTACAATAATAAACATCAATCGGTTTGACGTAATGCGATGCAAACGATGATAATATGTAACATTAGTATAGCGAACAATTCACGGCGGAATCTTGAAATAATGATATCTTTTAATACCAGTTTTCGCGATTTCCAAATGAAATTATGTGGTGAAAAAATATTCAAAACGCGTGCGGCCTTTGGCGATTCCCGAGTGATCGATGATGCGTTGTGCATACGCGGAAGAGTTGTGTCGTTTATCCTTTCGACGCGCGTGCAATGCGATACTCATACCGTATAAGGTCGCGCATGCATTTATGTCGGAAAAGAAGACACGACTAGTAAAAAAAAAAAAAAGTAATAATAATAATAATAATAATAATAATAAAAATAAATCCTCAGCGTATACCGCCGTCCGAGCGGTGAATCGTCTACACGATGACGTTTTGCCGCCCGAGTGAAAGCTAGGACAGGTCGGCCACGATTTGCATGCCCAGCGGCCAAACGAAGACTACGAAGACGTTGCATTTATATATACATCATACTAATATGTATTATTGTTAAAACGGTTCTGGCGACTTTCTAGACGTCGAGTGTTATCGTTTTCCGACTTTGAGCTACGTGACGGCTGATCGCAGCGAAACGTCGACAACGGCGTACCTACTACGTTTAACGAAAAATAAATTACTTTCTAAACTGCCTATCGCGAGGGTATGCCAACAATATTATTATTTCCCGGGGTTTTCGCGCGGGTGTACGATATTGCGTTTATGTTGGTAATAATAAACCGATGATGGACTTACCGGTGGTGAACAGGACGATTGCTTTCAGACAACTGTACTCGGCCGCGTCAACGTGCAGGGCTTTGAGTTTCTCCACCTGCTCCTGAAATATACGTATGTGGTCCATAAAGGCGACCACACGGTCCGCAGCCATCGGTGACGCATGCAGCCCGGCAGCGGCCAACAGGGGGGCTACGTGTAGAGGCATAGAACACTGGGATGCGTTAAGAACGAAAAGTTCACTCCAAACAAGCCTTAGCAGGGCCACTTGGTCGGTCACCTGAAATATACATGACATTCGAGTTACTGCACAAACACGTACACAACAATACTACAGTTAACGATCCTGTTATACATCACGAGCGCGCTTACAAATTTGATATATATATATATATTTCCATATATATATATGGAAAGCTTTGAGTGATAATAATGTTTTTCGTCAACCAAAAGCAAACGGTACCTATAGCTATATATGTACGTCCGCAGTAATTAGTCAATGGGGGAGGAGGGCTAAGTTTATCAATTTTTTAATTTTTGTTTCATTATCTGATTAGTGATAAAGTAACCAATTGTTTTTGATGTGTTTCTCTTATGTAGGTATAGAGAACATAAAACAATTTGATTATTAATTACGTATAGATATTTAGAAATAAATCTTACAGCATTTAATACATTTTAATTAATTAATGTGCAATTTTAAATTATTCCAAAAACAGTAAAATCTACAAAAATAAATACCAATCACTGTTAAGAATTCAGCTATTGATACCACGCATGTCATATTTGAAATTATTGTACCTACCTATGTAATCAATATTCTATGACCATTAATTATTTTTAACAAAAAGTAAAAATATAGTTGATACTACACTTGGTCCCATCACTATATGCCATCAATCTATAAAAGCAACGTTCACAGTTGAGTGTAATAAAAATCACTAGGTGAAAAAAATGTTTTTATTTAAAATAAAAAAAAAGTATTTATTTTATGATATTTATATTACATAATTATTATGATAATTGACCCAGGAAAAATCCAAGAGGAGGAGGGCAGATGCTCCCCCCCTACGGTCACCTTTGGTGTACATGCGTTTATAATATTAAAACGAACAAGAGCACGAATTTTTATCATTAAAAAAAAAAAAATCATCCCCATATAGATAACGTATGCTACCTGCAGATTGATCACATCATCCACTATCAAGTGTGTATAGCGCGCGTTCAGAACGAACCCTCACCTGTAAGTCGGGAAAAAAGGGTATGTTCCGGGCCCACTCGACGGCGCTGAACAACAGCCTGGCGGCCAGTTCGCATATGTTGTCTATGCCCATGATGTTGTTGGGTTGCATGCACTGGCCGTACCTGGAAGTCGGATACGGTTCAGCGCGCAACAGAAGCGATATATAGGACGACAGGTACGAGTGGCCGTTCAGGCCGACGGCACCCACGGCGGCCGCAGCGGCCGCAGCCGCGTCACCGTTGGTCAGGCACAACTGGCCAGGTACTGCCGTAAGCCCGAGCGGCTGGCTGGCCGGAACTCGACCTCTTTGCACGGCTGTGGAAACACGAGAAAACATTAGAATATTAATATATTATTATTATATCGCGTCGTTAGCTGTATTAAACTTTCGACGTCATTATATTGTATATATATTATGTATAGTGTATACAACGGGAAAATATTGAAAAATAAAGCGTACGATTTTACGAAATATTTTAAAGCTGTAGTGCCATTGATTAAAGCAAAATAAAAATAAAAAATTAAAGTAAAATTTCTTCCGTTTTTACTTAATAATAATAATAATAATAATAATAAACTCTTGTTGTTCACGATATTATAATAGCACGTAGTCGTAATAATATAATAATTATTATTTCTCTCACACACCGCAACCGTTACCCGTATGTACATCACGTATACATATAATCATCTGATCGTAATCGTAACCACTTTTTAAATGAACACATTACACGACACTATTTCGTATCAAAACGATTTTGTAAATTGTTTTGGAACGTGTTCGAGACTAAACGATTATGTCACACGAAATTTAAATAGTATAAGAGTTTTCTTTTTATTTATTTCTTTTTATTTTATTTTTTTTTTGTCTAAGCAATAATTATTGAACTTTGATGACAATGATTTCATCGCATTATATCGATTCGTCCAACGTATACGAGTATATGTATAACAGGCGTGCACCCAGGATTTTTGTTTGGGGGGGGGGCTTAAACATTTTCCTATTTTCTTTACACACAAGTAAATAATTACCATAAATTATAAATGGTAATATTTTTACTATTATTATTATATGTTATACTATATGTTTAATTAATCATCATTGTAGTACTATATTACTAAAAATATGCTATAATATTGTATAATTTAGTGAAAACTATTTTTTTTTTGGGGGGGGGATTTAGCCCGGGTGCGCCACTGGTATATAATGATGCGCGTGTAAACCGCAGTAATTTACTTTTAACGGGATTCCTAGCGAACAGATTAAGGATAGCGAATATATTATACAATATTATATATTTGTCGAGAATAATATATCATTGAAAATACTAGGTATACACTTGATACTATATAAGTATATTATAGGTATAAGCCGTGTGTTAACAGTCATGCGAAGGAATGGATCATTATTAGTGCAGCGATCGGTTGTATATAGCCATATACTAAACGATATTTAAATACTCTAATCTTATACGAAGCGTATACGTGTACAATCTATTGATATTATTACAATAGTCGAGTAACGCTATAATAATATAATATCATTGAATGTATTATCTATATGTATAATTTAATACATTGACATAACATACGGAATGCGGAAAGAAAGCCGAAACGAACGTTTATCAATATAATTTATTATAATGTTAGATCATCGCGTTTCTTCACCCTCCGCTATCAGGTCGAATTATAGTGTATATATTATAATAAGCGCAAAATCCCACCGTCACAACCGCCCTTCGAGTCGATACGCGATCGCAGCTGTCGCGGACCGCATGTCCGGTTTTTCGGTAGGTACACTGCCCCACAATAACCGATCGAACGAGTTCGAACCCTTGACCGACACCGATACGACTATGTTTAGTCGTCCCGTGTGAAGATGTCCCGTACGAGAGTCCGTATGGGAATTTAATAATAATTATAATGGTTATAGGAATAAACCGATATCCTCGCCACCGGCCGTCCGATCACCGAACCCGTTTAAATCCAGTTATCGATCCCACGGAACTATCCTTGTTGTATTAAAATTCATATAAAAATTCATGCGTGTTATATACGTGGTGACCTCCGGCAGCCCTGTGGGACGACAGTGGCGATGGTGTTTTTTTCTTTCTTTTCTCGTTTGGCGTTTTCGTGAAACTTGTTTTCATTGTACGGACGATTATATATTTTAAATATAATAACATAATGATATACGAGAAAATAGATCCGATAAAGTTTCATCAAAGTCCGTTAAACGGTAGACGGAAAATCGAAATTAATCATCCCTCCTTGCAGCTCTCCGGACATCTGCCACGTATACGACCCTATTGTCAGATAATATTTTACGCCACTGTCCCGAGCCTCACGTTAAAAAACCTAAGATGAATGCGTATTGCGACCCCTCCGATGGCCGTCATCGTAGTGGTTTCGAAGGCGTTCTACGAGATTTTCCGAAATCTCCCCACAGTGTATAAATTAACGAATACGTCAAACGTCGTATCACCATAGTTATTATTTTTAACGTCAGAGATCCCTCGGGACCGATAGTACCCGTTGAATCGAGAAAAAAATATTATTACCCCGAGATTTTTTCTAAATACGCAATCTTGCGTTCACATCGAATAATATATTACACACATATTCGGGAGAAGAAAAAAGAAAACCATATAACGACTAACGTCATGAATCATGGTGATGAGTGTATACAAAATTCGCTCCAGCAGTACTGTTTTAGTGCCAGAAATGAGATTATAGATATTTTTATGTTTGTTCTTTACGTATGTAATTTCGAGAAATATTGAAAACTTTTCATCATGATATTATATTATATTCCATGTAAAACTAGATTAGAACGATTTTTCACTATTTCCTTGCATCGATTTAACGAAAACAATACCAGATGCACGTACAACAAGATCGCCGTTCTTACAAAGAAACTGATTTCGATGACTTAGTGGCTGGATAAATACTTACGAAAAAACTAACAGTCATGGTTCCAATTAACGGTTACCACTTTTTTTTCTTTTTACTTTTACGTTCGATTATTAATAGAAAAAAATCTATAGGTACCTGTACACGTACAGGAGAAAAGTAAATTGTGCTCGATCACCGTATGTTTATTTTATTATAACTATTTATTTTTTTTATTTTTTTTTTTGGTGGTCAGTCATTTACAAACACGCGCGTAAAATAATGATAAATATAAAATATGGATGTAAAAATACATATAGAGTGAAAGACAGATGGATTGATTCGACGGTGAACTTTCCTACACAAAGACAATGGAAGTTCTCTAAAAAAGGTCCGTGCCGTCCATTACACGCACATTATGTTTTTAATGAGACCATCATATTTGATGCGGCGGCGGTAGCAAATATTATAATACTATACAAATGCGTATAGACGTATAGTTCACCGTGGACAATGGTCGGCGAGCGATTTTAATGCGCTTCAATTTCTGCCACGATGAGAGGCCACGACCCTTTCACCAACCCCATTTTATGCGACGCTAATGAAAGCCTACATACTCGCACGTGATATTATTACTATTAATGTACTAAATATACTTGCGTATTTTATTATGTGGTAAACATTACGATATTATACATTATAGTATTATAATATGTAATAGTATCTATATAACGTATGTATGTATTATAATATTATATACGTAGGTATACCGAAATTCGTGATGACAAGCGCGGAAAATATTTTCACACGTCGGTATATACAATTATCTAATATAAACACATATCACGATAAACCTAGATCAGGGAGATAATAACATGATATACCTTACGCCTTACGGCAATACGGCGTACACGACGGAAAATTAACGTCACATTCCCGTATATGATGGGATATCATATTAAAAATACGAAATATCAATACGTTGAACTAACTATATACGATACGTCGTCGACTGCGTAATATGTTTAAAAAAGAAAAACTATAGGTATCTTCATTTACGTAAAGGCTTGGACCTTTCACACACGAATCTCTGAGACACTTATATAAGTATCCGTCGTCGTGGTTTTGGCGAAATTGTGTGCGTACCAGTCGACCGAAAGCGATTTGTTCGGCGTGCGACCGTTCACACTTCACACACACTCACACACACACACGTACGCACACATATACACGTCATATTATATAGGTAGAAGTTCGACGGCGGCGGTGTGGAGGAGCAAACCACGTTAATACGTTTTTCGTCAATCCGCTGATGAACGGGTGGGCCGAGGGGGACAACCCTATTAACGCGCTGTGTGTGTCGTTTCGGTATCAAGTGGACGTGTAATACACCGTGTTCGAATCAATTCCACTACATCACAACGTCGCAATCATCTATTCGCCGTCATCGTCGTCTATTCGCCGTCCGAACGATCACCATGGGTGGGCTCCGTCTCATTTGACGACGACGACGTAGCACAATAATATACGCATTATCATAATACGATGGCGTATTAAGACGCCGCGCCCGTCCTCTCTACATGTAGGTATCTGTACATACATATACTACTATATGTTGTCTGACGGCAGATTTTCCCGACGACACGTCGTTTTTCGCATGAAGAATCCATTTTTCACAGACCGGACCGCAGCATTGACAATAATGAGAAAATGGTACGCACATACATAATATTACATTTACGTGAATAATACGTGTCATCGTCATTGTCGTGATTTGACCAATCACATATACGAATATAATTTTAACGCGTAAACGGGAACGATGAACGAATAGAAGACTATATCACTTGTGGTGCTGTACGTAAATATGTATAGGTGTGTGTGTGTGTGTGTGTGTGTGTGTGTGTGTGTGTGTGTGTGTGTGTGTGTGTGTGTGTGTGTGTGTGTGTGTGTGTGTGTGTGTGTGTGTGTGCGCGCGCGCGCGTTAATAGACGTGTACTACACTAGACACTAGAGTATGACTTTTCAATCGTAGTAATTGAAAAAAAAATTGTTGAGGTTTTTTTTCTTTTTCTTTTTTATGTTTACGCTCCGGTAACAATATAACGAGATATACCTATTACCGAGCAAAGACTCATCGCGGGAGAGTCCGCGAGTTGAGCTGCGTGCACCGTTGTGCGTTCTTATAATAATAATGATAATAATATAATTCTAATTTCTCATAAGGTACAGTGCCGAAGTAGATGACGATATATACAGTGTAGCGGTGCGAGAGAGCGCTTATCTGCGGCGGCCTTCACCTTCGTGTGCTGTATGTACGCGTACCCGTAAACAGGTTCAACTTCTCTCTTCGGCTCCGCCGCCGACACTCGATAAACCCGCGTACCGGGGGCTGCTATACCTATATATAATATATATGCTTCAGACCGTAATATCACTTTCGATTTTCTTCTCGTTTTTACGACCCGTAAACCACCGGCGGATACACGTATGAATAATAATAATAATATAATACCCGTACTACATATAGATACGTGCGCACTGATGTACTTTATACGCAGAAGAACCTTATACTTATACTACACGAGTTATAATAATACGCTGCCGCGGCGGCCAGTAGTTGAATAATAATAGGTAATAATCAAAAGTCGGCGTTTCGGACGTTTCGGTCCCCTCGGGAGTTTCTATTTGTTTAGGCGTATAATCACTTTCGCACATCATATAAGTCGTCGTCGCGGGACTATTATACGTAAGAAATGACCATGGGCGTACCGAAAAATCTACATTTTAAACGCTTTCCAGAGAAAAACTCACCGCCATCGGTTTAATAACGTGTACGAGCATATTATCGGACGTTTTGAGTATTACATTATGCGTATTAGTATATTAGTATACACGGTTGATGAACGATAATCGCCGTCATTTCATCATCACGGACACGTCAATAATGTGAGGACGAACGATGTATATACGATCTACATCTAACTTGTAGTGTGCACGTACTTATACTTACAAATATACGTAATATTTACTTAATATTTATATTGATATACGTATATCGTGCATATCGCGACCTCCTAATTGCACACCGTCGTGTTCGAATCGCGGTACGTTGTCCAAACCAGGGAAGAATATTCTACTGCCTGCAGACAACTAAAATACGTAGTACCCAATATCCCGGTAAACTGAATCACGTACTTCTATAATCAAAATTGTTTGCAACGCACTCAACAGTCATCCTATACCAAAGATGTGTACAGATTAGAGAACACGATTACTGATGCCTACGAAATGACAGTTGTGTCATTTTTATTTTTTATATTATTTTTAGTGATTAATACGATTACTTTCAAGCTTTTTATTGTTATCGACAAACTTATCACAATACAAGAAAAAAAGAAGAAAAACTTGCTGACATTTTACCATGGTAAAGAAATGTAGGTATATAGAAAATGATTTTGACAAGTATGAAGTATGCCGTACCTATTAAGTAGGTAGCCCTAATATAGAAACTCAAAAAAATGCGAGAAAAGTAATGGAAGTTCCGTGATAAACAATAAACAAATTGAATTAAATTATTCCTCAGAAACAGATCATATAAAATAATATATAAACGCAGAATATTTGAAATGTTTCTTTAATTTTCCTCATATTTTTGCTATATACGGCATACATTAATTATATGTCACAAAATCCGGATTCAAAAACCGCACTCTTTTTCGATTACACAGCCAGTGTTCTATGAAAAATCCAGTTTACCTTCAACACCCTCAACACCTCAACACCTGAGTACATTCAGTAAAAGCAAACTGTTAAAACAGAGTTAATATCTAACGGTATATACATTAATTACACACTGAGAAAACAACCTTCTAGTGTTGAGAATATGTTTAAATATTTACATTTCATTGAATTAAACGTTATTGTCTTAAACATTAAAATATGTTTAGGTTATTGTTGGTAACAGCTATTTTTCAAGTGCATAATATTTTTATTCCTTAAGAATTATATTCATTTGACGGAGTTTTGTATTTACTATTTTATAATTAGTTTATTTTTGTAGCCATTTTGAACTAAGGTGAATTTACGAATTAAATGATGGTTTTAATAATTCTGCCTTTTAGATATCTATTAATATTGATGTATTCGAGAATCCCACATTCGATCAAAATATTATACAATTATTTTGTAAAAGTTTAAGTACTACTTTTATAATAAAACTTCTTGAATATCTTATAAAGGTAATCGAAGATATGTAGTGATTACGGAATATCGCTTTCAGCTGGAAGGTAGTTATGGTGGAAACACGAAAAACTGACAGGTAATAAAAACGGTGACCTAATTATTGCATGTGGTGTGCTTGTATAGTCAACTGTCTGTGACAGGTAGACAGCGCATTACAAATGTATTATTTTGTTTAAAATGCAACACCACTACCTACCTATATATTATTTATAAATTCGTATATTATATTATGCATGTGCCGCAGAACGCCAAGTTCAGTATTTTATTATGTTCTTGTTTATTTGAGTACGCGTTTTGTTATCGTTTACCACGCGGGGGGAACAAGTGTTTAATGAACCGGAATCAGGACGTTCGCATCGCTTTTCAGTTTCCACCAAATAAATATAAATATAGGTATTATTATCTTCTTCGTACACGACTTAAGTCCTTGTAAACCACGTAGTGTTGTTGTTATCGTTGATTATTATGAATACACCAACTATGCAGCATTAACGTTAATATTATATAATAATGTTTTTGAATGTAAAGCGACTCCGAATGACTGGGTAATAACATCGATGGGCGCACAAAAGATTTCGCTGATCAGATAATATACACACAAAACGTCGTTTGACGTTCGTGCCGTTCATTCCGCGCACACGTGTGTCTGTGCGTGCGTGTGTAAGTGCATGCAATTTATTTTCAAGAGGATTACAATAAATATTCAAAGATATTTGTCTCCAGTCGACGGACGAGGTCGTATTCACCGCTCCAGGGTCTTCGGTGTGTTTATTGCTTTTAAAAACAATTTCTTCCTCGTTTATTACAAATGAAATCCATTGGCGAATCGGTGGTGGACGAAATTTATGTACATCTCGCGTTGTACGCACTTATATTATAAATACCTAATATGCACATACCGCGTCATTGTGTAATATAACGATTTTATTGCCGATAAATTGAAAACAAAATAGCATTACTCCTCAGTGCTCCGAACATAATGTATATAATTATGTATTATTGAAGATTGCAAAAAACTAGTTGATCCGCTTCGTGTTCTCAGCGGCGCCGAACGCATTTCTACCATAGGCCACTGTAGTATGTATAAACATTTTGCAAGTCACCTGCGTGAAGCATATTATATGATATGTTAAGAGACAAAGTATATGAACAGTGTCTTGTATATATATATACAAGACACTGTTACACCCAATACTGCAGTAATGTATTATTACTATAATAATATTATATTTCGACGGTATCGCTGTACCCGTTATTTTTTTCGTATGTTCGCGTATCATAATGCATAAATACCTGTATACATTTTTAGAACGAAAAACATTTTTGGTATAATACACGGACTATTTGAACATAAATTTTCCAGGGTTCGATGAAGTAGCAGCGTATAGTAGTGATGCGAAATGATAAAATGAAAATACACGCACGAATGTGATAAATATAGGAATAATAATAATAATAATAATAATTACTTGAACAACATGTAACTACTTTTGTAATTTGTTGACCGAGTTTGTATAACTAGAATCGCGAAGACCGAGGTTTAGAAATCGTATAATATTTTATAACGGTATAAACGAAATATATCACCCACGCATTAATATTACAGACATATTATGTACGTATATATATATATATATATAATATTTTATTGGCCGAGTGGTCGACGGGACTTGACGGTTGCACAACACTGTTAGTGTAGTACAATAGTAGTAGTAATAGTAAATAATAATATTAATACGAGTAATAACGTATCTAGTCCGCACCGGTTTGTTTTCAGTGAACATTATACTACGTAGATACCTATTTAAAAACCGTGAGAGAAAAAGAGAGAAATATGTGTGCGAGAAGGGAAGAGTGAGAGAGAGAGAAAGAGAGAGATACACACAAAGTGAGATACGCCGCACGATAAACGATTCATCCAACAAATACTTTCCGCCGCCGCGGTTGTAGCTATATTATGGTTGCAGCGACGGTCGGTCGGTCGAACGGGGACGGTGACGCAATACCTTTTTTTCTGTCACGACCAATGCGTGGAAAATAAAACAAAAATAATAATAATAATACTCGAGAGAAACTTCTACGATACCGCACGCGAAAGATTCAAATGTACGTGTAGAAAACAAGGGGGAAAAAAACCGTACGACATAATATAATATTATTATAATATTCGCTATACGTTTAGGTACCTATCGCAGTACGTCCGCGTACAGCGTGTACTGTCTGTATATAGCTTGTTTTATTTTCATTTTTATTACCTATAAGTACAATTTATGGATAATTCGATTCGATAAAATCGTATGTACATGTACAGGTATGTGTGCGACGTGCGTGTACATGTGCGATGCCCGTTCGTGTACGTATTATAATATTGGTGTTTACGCCGTTTATGCGGTATAAAATATCGTATATTTATATTTATTATTATTGTTGTATTATCTTTGTTTTGTATAATGTGTACGGGTTATTGGCTCGGGTGAGCACGTGTGTGCACAGAAGCCGGTATAAGGTATTGCGCGGCGTCGGCGGCGTAGGAGTGATATCGGACGCCTGAGGGAGAGCGACTGGTCCCGTGCGAATCGAGTAAAAGTCCACAAGACAGATTAGATGGCTGATGCCGACAGCGGTATTTCTGTTGCATGCGCGCGCGTGTGAGTATATGTGTGCGTGTATGTGTATGTGTGTACGTGTGTGTGCGTGTGTTTGCGTGTGTGTGTACGAGGTGCGTGACTCGAGCAATTAACGAGTTATGTATATTATATACGAGTAGGTATATGTGTCTCTGTTTTCACAAACCGTTCATGTGTTTATGGGCTTATGGTACACGTGTCACGTCGTCATCTTCGCTTTTCTGCGCGCTCAGAATTAATGTAAAAAAAATTAATAAAAATCTCCGGGAGATTATGTCGAGTGCCAGTATTTTTTCCTATATGTACAACATTATAGATTATAATTATTATAATAATATTATATATATTGTAATTGGTTTCGCGGAGAAGAACAGCGGCGGTCGTGCTCGAAAAGGAGAAATGGGCAGAGACGTCGAATACTATACGGTATTTGTGCGCTGGATAATTCTCGACGAGAAGATAGCGGAAAAAAATGTGTACACGATGCGTGTGCATCTCATTTCCGAGGCCGCTACGCGTTTCCCTCATATATATCTACTAAATAATATACTATTTTTTTGAATACATGTTGTGTAGAGTGCGTGTGAACGTTTTCGTCTGGTTTTGCGTGGCATACCTACTGATACGACCACGGCACGGCGGCGGCGGTCATCAACACTAAAAATTCAAATATTTTAGATTATCGACGAAATACAAATGCAAATAGGAGATGTTTTAATATGGCTTATATGAGGTATACTTTAGCTTTTATCGCACGTTCAAAATGTCGTGTGTGCACCTATCGTTCGTACCTATTGAAGTTGTCCGCGTGCAACATTTCAAAACGAATACTATTAACAACGGTTACGAACACACAGATATGTGACGGTGACGTCTTAGTGGTGTGATATTATTATAACGTCATCTTCATCGTATCTAAATGTAATAATTGGGACGTGTAGCAGCACTTCAGAAAAAAAAAGAGAGATCCTATAATATATTATATGATTCACGATTTTTCGTGTATTTGATCATTGAACGTGCGCGCGTCTGGATCAGTGGTGGTGCGGTGGAAAACTTATTAGAAGATATTATTATTATTATAGTTTTTGGCGATGGTCGGCTGCGGGCAATGTGCTGTGAATTACGAAGGGGGAAATGTATTATATAGAAAAAACTGATTAGTGTGGCGGGCATTGGGCTTCGAGCACGTTTAAACGCGGCCACTTCTTCCCTCGTTAACACAAACTCCCGATGCCACCTCCACCGACCTTCTTGAATCGGACGATTTCACGGATATTGCCCTCACCCGATGAGGACGGGTCCCAGTAGACCGTAGCAGTCGGACTGCAGTTTATTGGTGTACATTTCTGAGAGAGTAAAAAACAAATTTCATGTAAGAGGCATACACTATATACCTCCGTTTTTATGTGTTATGTTTTTTTTTCATCTTATACCTCCGAGGATCCGTGAAATTGTACACATATTTTATGATGGTGGTATATAATACAATACTATATACACATAGTCGGATGATTATACCGAGTAAACGTGCACGGTGGTTGCGGGGGAGAGAAGGAAAAAAATTGTATGCGGTGTGATGACTCGTTGAAAAGTTTTTCATGTATAATATTGGATATGTAATGCACGGGGTAAACGATAGCACAATAATGTACGTGTTACACGGTCACCCGATGCGTTGACCCGCCACCGAAGTGCGCACACCGCGACAATGACAGTTGGCCTTGAAAATGTCGATACTTTTAAACTTTCTTGCATTACCTGTATTATGCAATAAATTGAACACATAGAAAATAATTATGCATCCTACAGGTACATAATATGCACACTCCAAAGCTATGTGTGCACACATGAAATATGTTTTAGTTCTCACGTTGTGTTATTATTATTATCCGTCGTAATAATTTTGATTGAAACCCATACACGACAAAAACGATGACGACGACGACGAAGTCGAGGCCGACCAATAGACCGGTGATTTGACACGGTGTCTTTATATCGACGGTCGGATCTCAATTATAATTGCTATTCACGTTACTCGCGCGTCTTTCATTCCCATCTCGATCTCCCTCTTCCTCATTATTATTATTATTATTATACATTATAACGTAATAATTATTATCATCGTGGGTCGGTAATTTATGATTTTATTTTTTTTTCTTACCTTCTCTGCGCATGCCCATTTTCAGGCACTTTTTCAGTCGACAGTACTGACATTGGTTCCGGTGGTGTTGGTCGATAGGACAATTCCGGCTGCCTCTGCACGAATACGTGAGATTCCGGCGGACGCTTCTCTTGAAAAAACTTTTACAACCTAAAAATATAAAATACAAAAAAGTAAATTTTATGCTGCAGTTTTTCCGAAACAAAATATATAAAAAAAACTTTTTATGAAGCATAATAAATATTAAATATACAAACTCGAATAAAGTAATAATTATGACATCTATATGTGATATAAATTATTGATATATATATATATAGGTTTATGATTATACAATTTGAGAATAATTATTTTACCTCGTAAGACGTATTCTCATGTGTGGTTAAACGAACATTTTTACAAAAATTAACAGAATTATTAATACAGAATAGCTTTTAAGTTAAATTATTGACAGTTTTGAAAATTTTAATGATTTTACAGTACCTATTATACAGATGAAATAAATTTTACGATTGTTATTCTAATTCCATTTCACGCGGTTTTAGACCATGCTTGTGCGCGGTTTTATGTGCTACTTGTAAACTGTACTTTCCTATTACACGTTTGTGTACACAAATCTTACGGTATAGGTATAGCGTACGCGTGTATGGTGTTTCATAGTATTATGTAGTTTGACAAGTATATCAAGTTACGTTTTATAAACCTGTCCGTTAGTGAGTAGGTAATAGGTATACTAGTGATTAAAATATATAATGGACAGCTAATTTGTCTATTATTACTCAATTACTACGTTTAAATATACATTATTTAAACGTAAAATATAATTTAGTATCAATAAAATGTAAGTATACATACGTTTAATTCAAATTTTATTGCATAAAGGGTTTTTGACCTATGAGAACGGTAGGAAATCTGAAATCGCTATTATTCATCATACGATAATGTAACTGTATTGTACTGGATTGAAAATAAAATGACCATTATTTTGTACGTCAATCATTAACATGTATAGGGTGTCGTGTCTTAATGTCTAGTGCCTACAATAAAAACTGGTTCTATAGTGGTTATGTATAGATCATATGCCTACATATTTCATTGGTATTATTTACCCGGGTCATTAAAATGATTCATAGGTAGTTATGTCAATGTTTAAAATTGACGTATGATGATATATAAAATATGTATATCTGTATGGGTCTTTGAAATTTTATCCGAACTGATATTATACTTTAATAATGGTATAATATAATATAAAAATTAGATGCTCAAACATAAAGTCAAATATAATTTCTATACCACAGATGGAAATAGTTGATTTAAATTTTTTGCATTGTACTTTAGTGGTTAAGACCTGAAACAATTAATTATATTGTTCGCAATTATTCACAATTGAACGTACTGATGGAAAAATACCAAACACTAAATAATGGTATGTCATGTAAAAGGTTTTCATTTCCTTCTTTGTGAATCAAAATAAGCTTAATATGAATATAGAGTACGGTATTCGATTATGCTTTGTATTTAAATTGCATTAAATTTAAACACTATATAGTTTATTGTAAATTAATATTTACGTACTAAAATGTTAATGAATATTAATTATATTTTGCATAATTATTCGACGTTACTTTCAAGCTCATAGTGTTTTCATAGTGTTATTTAAACAATAGACATAATAATATCCAATTTCAGGATGTAGAATTTAAAATGTAAATGTGTTATTTCAATTGAAAAATGAATCATCATTCGTTGATTTCAATAATTGAACACTATCACAGTTGGATTTTTACTTACGACATTTTGCCAATGCAAATCATTAAAACAATATTATTTCTCTTAAATTAGAAACATGCATTACGAAACAAATACGTACATTCAACATTGACATACCTATAGATTTATTTTCCAAAGCGTTTTTTTTTTTTTTTAAGTTTAACTGCCTTATTTCGTCGTTTTTTGATTTATTTTATACTAATTTATTGTTATAATATAGTGCTTAAACGATAAATTTATAAAGATACCATAATATATAATATTGTATAGGTATATATCTAATACGCATGCTCTATTACAATTAGTGAAATATCAACATAACTGATTTCGGGTTGTTGAATTCATTATAAAATTGAATAACTCGTAAAATTAAATTCGTATTTATGACAATCTTCGAGTGGAGCAATTTCACAGATGATCCTGTGGGTTGTCGATGGGCGGGGAGAGGGGGGGTTGAAAAAAATACGCGCGTTTGTGTACTGTGGGGAATAAACGTGTAAATATTGATAATAACAACGAAACATTACGGAAAAATAATCTTCGGTAACGGCAGTGGCAGCGAAAAATATTACGAATTCTAAAAAATAAAATATAATAATACAATAACAGCAACAATAATAGTAATGGTTAAGAAAACGTGTCAATTAAATGCAGCTATTATTGTATACTTGTACCAATACTCACTAAATACCCTAAACACACGCACGCATATACAAATAAATGATATACCCGTGGACACATACGTAAGACGATTGCGATTTAGACACAATGTGATTTACATTGTGCATATGAGGATATTCATAACATATATTATATAATTATGCACAAATTATACGTGCATTGTATAATTTATATTAAGTTCGCTCGGTGTAAACATTTACGTATAAAGTGAAACGTTTCGTTGACAATTAGTTTTATAGATTCTCTTGCGACCCAAAACGGAACATAAAATACATTATACATTATTGCAACGTAAATAATCGCGGCTAATTCTTATCAACACTTTTGGAGTACTCGCACCTCATTCCTCTGTATAAATATTACATTATGTTAATAATGGACTAGAATATATTATAATTACGTTGAGCATACAAGTACGAATAGACAACATAGAACGGTGGACAATAGCAGATTTAATATTACATCTGTGCGCGCTCGTCGTGTGTGTTGTAATATTATATTATTTTCGGTTCTGCTAAAAAAAATAAAAAAAAAAGAATCTTGCATGTTGTGCGAATACACGCGAGTTCCTATATAGACAGTTACCTACACACCACATGTTTTATAGGTAAATACATATATATATATATATATATATATATTCAGTGTTGTTAAAATTCCTTTTATTTAGGAATCCGTTCAATTCCTCGTTCCTCTAGTATAAATATTAATTCGTTCATTTAATATTAAAAGGAACGCGTTCAATTCTTCGTTCCTAGAAAGGAACTCGTTATTTTTTCGTTCCTCTAAAAAAGTATCTGGTTCCTAGTTACCTTAGTTTATATCAATACCTACTTAGTAAAATTTTTTTTATTATTTTAAATATTCTAATTTTAAGTACAATTGTCAACTAGACACTAATCAAAACACTAAAATTGGTAGGCTCATCTGTTATATAGATTAAAAACATGATTAGTAAACGAAATTTTTCTCTCAAATGTTTTGTTAAAATATTTCCAAGAAGAACAAAAGAATTATAATATTTACGTTCCTATTCCTAAATATAAGGAATTAATTTAAGTTCTTATTCCTTTAAAAAATAATGGAATTAATTAATTCCTTTGTTTCTCAAAAAAGGAATCAATTCCAGAAATCATTCCTTAACAACACTGTGTATATTAGTATAGATATAAAAAACAGAATCGTTCCAAGTTTATCATTATATTTCCCTACATATATATATATAGGAATATACACGCCATTTCGTGCATGCGCGTGCATAATGTCATAATAGACGGCATATTATAGTGCACTGCGTACGTAAACCTATGTGTGTATAATATACCTACATTGTATATAGGTACCTATATCAAACAGATACGCTGTATATAATAATATAATAATAATAATAGTACGCGCATATACATTCCGATCACCCTGTACACGAATAAGATGCACACAATGGGGATCCGAGCGGAGACCGGTTCCCACGGCATCATCGCCGTCGTCTAGTCTCTTCTCGTCCTCCTCAACAGGTTTGGGGGCTCGCGCCACACACACTTACACTCGTATACACACACAAAAACACACACACACGCACAAACACACACACATACGCACACGTACACACACATACACTGATGTACTTCGATTTACGCAAACTTATGTACACGTCTGTGGTCTGTGTATAGTATACGGCTATGTACCTATATATATATATATATATATATACGCACGTGTGTGTGTGTTGCGGTGGTAAACCGTGTAACAACAACGGCAATGATAATAATGATAATGATAATGATAATAATAATTTATAATAATATAGTATGTTAGGAAAACAGTGTACGGACGCGGACGACTATAAGGCATACGGCTGTATAACGGAGAAAGACCACGCGAGGAGCTCCTCACAAACGCTGCGACCGCCCGCGCCTTGTTCCATCGTCGTCGTCATTGCCGCCGCCGACAACAATAAGCCTCTCTCGATTTTATTATTATTATTTTTTTCTACATAATATGTATACGTTCCTTGTATGTATGCATGCGTTGCATTCTTCGATAGTGTGTGCCTATATATATTTTATTTTTATCATTCTCCTCTCGACTTGGTCCGTATCGTCTGTTGTGTGTGTATAAAAATATAATGTACATATAGATACCTACACTAAGCGTGTCGGCGAAAAAAAAAGAAGATAAATTACGGGTTCAAATCACTTAAGGTCTTAGGAGGTTGTTGCGAGATCAAGACCTGTATTATAGTAAATAGTCCAATGCTTATTCGTTGAAACATATATGTCTGTCTTTATATAATATATACCCGCGGTCACTATAAAAATTTATAATGCACCGCTACTGACCTACGAACGAATTTTTTGCTTTACTTTATGTTGATGGACGACATTGCCACATTGGGCCTTACTATTCCGGGCTAGTAGTCTTTTCTAGTTGGTGAATTCGATTTAGCGACTATGTATGTTTGAGAACTAGTTTAATGACCACGAGAAAGGGCTTGGTTTGAGGAGTTTCTTAGTGGATGAAGTTTGGGATGTGGTGCCTAGGTGATGGCTGATGGATGTGTAGATACTTAGAAGTAGAACCTCGATGAAACAAAAGGTGATTTATTGGATTTATAAATTCGAAGAATTATTTATTTTTCTCGCGCGACTTATACTGGTTTTAAGTATATATCTGGTTTTAACCATACATCTAAGTACGTAAAAGATTTTCTCCCAAAAAAACCTAGTAGGTGTGAGAGTTATGAAAATTATTTAAACAAAAACTAATTATGAATAATTTAATTTATATATCAAAATTTTGACATATTCACAAAAGGTGACGAAAAAGTTAATTTTGTGGCTTCGTGTACAATATGTTAGTTCATAAATATAAAATAATTAACATAAAATGACCTAATGAACGTTGATATTTTTCACAAGGTAGCGAACAATTTTTATAGGGTATTTTATTTTATCTTTTTAACTTGTATTAAACGGACAATTGCAATAATATTATGCAACTAAATCATTGATTAGGAATTTGTTTTACGCTAAGGACATTGAAGTATATAAATATATATATATATATATATGATAGTATGATACACTATATGTATAGGGAGGAAATATAACATATATTATTTATATAATCAAATCAGAATTGTTCTAAGGAGCTTTCGGATAATATAGCAAAAAATAAACGATTGTGTCCATTAAACATGCATAATGGATTGAACTATAATGACATAAAATGTTATATCTTATGCGCATTTGCGTACAATAATTATTATGATACCTACCACATATCAAATCTGAGATCGAATCAATCGGATAAGGAGGCGTTTCTCGCAAATGAGTATAGTTGAAGTTTGTGTAACGTCTAGATGTAATAACGTAGGAGTTCGTTATACAACTTATGATAATTATGTTGGTAATAAAAATAATGATGTTAAATAAGTGAAATAATTGATGACGTAGGTAAAGATATAAGAAAGAATGAATTAAAATAAATCGGAATTAAATTACATATTCGCAAAGGTTCGATATGGTGTAGACGCATGCGCACTTGGAGTAAATAGTATGTATATATACCCATAATACCTCTATATTACTAAATGTACGTTGAACAGGTATTAGTTGGCATAGGTTGAATATTTGTCTACTTATGTACCTATACGAGTATAAGACGTACCAGTTTTACGCGTTTACGATTCTACGATAATTTTTGATTAATGTGTGCGAGCTACCGAAAATCATATATGTGCAGGTACAGTCACTATTATGGTATTATGGTGTATACAGTTATATATATTCCTACATGTACATATCTCCTATTGTATACAAGTACGCACGAGTCGAAGGTGAAACGTATATGTACCTAAGTGATATCTCACGTGCCGTAGGTACCTATAATATAACAGGCATTGTGCATACTGTATATTTGACCCAAAAAATGTCTTTGCCAATATTTTTCTCCCTTTTTATATATGTATATATATATTATTTATCAACGTGTAAATCATTACATTAATTCCTAAAGCCATATATTATACAGTACACACACATATACATAAACACAATCGAACACATGTACAAACCACAATTACACAAGTAAAGTCATCTCGCGCGCACTGCACTATAAGCATATTATTATTATTATTATTATTATTATTATTATTATTACTGGCGCAGTTCTGCACGCGCCAGTATATATGCTTGCGTATGTACCTATATAATATACTTTGAAACGTAACGTTACCGTGCGCAAAGCAGCTGCTTGATTACGCGGAAATAACTCTTTTAATCTGTTATACGCTCGTTTTAATGCGTACATATATTATAATATGTTATATAAATCCCCGCGAGCACGATCATCGTCGCCTACACAGTATATTGTATATATTATGTATATACACGCACTTTTTCCTTCTGCAGTTGTGACCCTTTACAGTTTTTTTCCCGTTTTTTATCACGGTCAGGTTTCTGTCCTTCAGATCTCTCCCCACTGCACCGCACCCCGGCTTATTATTCCCTCGGCGTTTAATATTACACGATTCGCACTGGCTAATTAAGAGACACCGCCGCCGAACAAAACAGAATATAGTACAATTAAAACGCGCGATGTATACAAACAAAACGGGCGGTATGGCTACCCCTCTGCTGTGCGATACGCGAGAGCACCAGAAACTCGTGCCCGGGTGTCCATGAGGCCGAGTGAGAAAGGGGGAGACATGAAAAAAATATCACGTTAACAAAAAATAAAAAATATATACTAAAACGAAAAAAGAAAAAAGAGACGGCAGAGAGAGAAATGAACTGGCTGTTCGCTGTGATAATGAAGGGTACCCACGTGACACGTTCCGTCCACCGCGCCGCCGTACTCGGGCGTCGTGCGAGATTCGTTACCCCGCGGACCGTCCGGGCTTCTAAAATGCGGTTTATTATCGTCATTATCATTGTGTCCTCGGCGCAGTCATTAAAATAATAAGAAAAAAAAAAAACTAAAATAACTGTAGCCAGCCATGTATAGCTGCAATGAACAATATACACGCGCGTGTAAAACCTTGTGGAAAGTGGTTGTTTAGAGGGTGAAAAGGTTTTATTTCGTTAGTTATTCGTGTCTCTCATCTACTTTGAAATCTTCAGGGGAGCGTTATTAAATAAACAAGGTGAGAACCACTGGCTATTACAACATTATTACACTAATTGTACAATATAGTACTACAAGTATACATAGCGGATAAGGATGATTTTATTTTATTTCAAGAAATCGCTATGGGAGTGGCATTTATCATAGTCCATACCATTCGAAACGTGGAAATTATATACATTATACGAGTTTTATTAAAAATCTAAAGTGATATACACGTATACCCAAGCGTAATCAGCACGTAAACGGAAACATAATAATTATGTTTATATACGTTTTAAAAAATATTTCCGAACACGTGAAACGTACGAGTACCTATATTCAATTTGCAATCGTTTACTTTCATCGCGGTCGGGTCTCGTCGAGAGCGTATACACCTAACCTATATTTATGTATTAGTGAACTTACAGGTACCTATTATTTACCCGTAATACGATATTATATTCATGTTGTGCTGGATGATTTTTTTTATTATTTGAAAACTTCGAGATGGATATTTTACAAAAATTATTATTATTTTAATGCAATTAAAATATTTTCCTTAGATCAGGGGAATACAATAATTTGTATTGAGAAATCGTTTTAAAAAAACAATTGGAATTTAGCACGGTTTGTTTGGATACGTTTTGGGGAGGTATAAAAGAGAAAAGCGATTACTTGGAAGTCGTTAATGTTGGTATTCAATATACAATTATTAATTTTTTGATTTTCGACGCGACAATGGTATACATTATATGTTATAGCTTGCACCTGTTGCAACGGTAAATATATACAAAGGTTAACGCGAAAATTAACATTTTCATTGGAAACCGACAAATCATTGCTGCAGCCGAGGGGTTATAAAGCTGTTCGCAGCACATATAGCGCAGCAACAGGTATATAATATAATATACACCGCATCAGCCTCCCCGCGGGAGCGTTTATATTGCGTAGTGATATGCATTACTATGCATAATATATTATACATGTTGAAAAAAAGAACCGAAAACCGTTTCCGATATTTTCCCCGGTTATGCTTATAAATATTATAATGCATGCATATACTGCAATGTACACGTGTACCTACTTGTGAGTATCTATATATGCATGATAAAAGTCAAGACGATATAGTATTCATTTTTTATTTAGTGCTGGCGCTACGAATGACTTATCGGTCCGAGACGATCGAATACCTATTAGTGCGCAATACATGTTCATATTGTGCATATAATACGCCTTTTATGGTATAGGTATATATTTTTCGTACTATATAGACAACCGGTTGATCGCGCACGTGTGAAGGTGTAATTTTGTAATTTTATGTTATTTTAGTAGAATTCTTGGTGCGTGACAAATAGTAACACATAATGATCATGGATATAAGAATAAAAGCACTAAAATGCGCACGGCTGCGGCCGGTATATATGCGAACGTATTTATGAAAACCAAACGTATACATATTTTAATATATTATATAATATTTTTAATATGTGTCATATGTGTTAGACTAATACCTATTGTGTATACTGGCCAAAACTAATCAAACACGGTTTGTATGAGAAAATATAAATTAATAACCTGCGAAATATTTTAATCACTACAGATGATTTTTAAACCCTCAGATTGAGAACTGGAGCACAGTACGAATTTTCAATAACTTTTCGAAGGGACGCAATCAATAATATTTACTATCTGCGTTGAATAATTGTAATCGTAGAGTCATATATTTACATGAACTTCAAAGTACTTAATATACACGCTTATTTAGCATTAAAAATATGAAATTATTATAGTTACAACCATAAATTAATAAGTATATGGTTCAAGTGTACTTATTTATTTTATTTGAATGTATATACCTTTCTGTTACTATAATACATATTAACCACCAGATTTAATTATCTACAAACCCACATAAATTAAACAAAGAACAACTTAATCTTATCAATTTTGCCTTGATATATTTTAGTCAGATTTAAAGTAATTTAACTTTTGATAGTGAAGAATGAGAGCAATATTTTTTTAAATAATCCAACAGTGTACAAAATACCCGTTCTACTCATTTATACATCAATAATTCACTGTTTAGACAGCAACTATTTCATTCCAATGATACTATTGAGAAAATATTGAATTTTTACCGCCTTTAATTGATAAAATTAACTGCCGTAATTATTCATGTTGGGAAAATAGCGGGATGGAATTTAAAAAACATTTTATATGTTATTTATGTAAAAAATCATTTTATAAAATATATAAAATTTGAAATTCTAAACAATAATACTAATAATGTACTATTAAGACTAATAATATTTAATCAAATACATAAACAATAAAGCTAAAAACTTTACATTAAAATATTCTTCTTTTAAAAATGCGAGTATATACAATTAAATGTAACTGTTAAAAATAAAATTGGTAAGATAAATAGAAATTTTAAGATATGATACAAAGAAGATATTTTTGATATAAAATTAAAAAAAAAGCTTATAATTCAAATTTTTTTAAACATATTTTAAAAAAAAATATCCATAATATAAATTTTGATATCAATACAGGCCAAAGCCTGTAATAATGACATTTTTCTAAAAAATTAAATACCCAAAATAACATTTACATTAACTCAGCTTCAGAAGAATTAAATATATACGATGAAATAAAAAAAAAATAGTATAATATCTTAAATGTATAATAAACCGATATTTAAAATAATATCTTATATAAATACATTTTAGATAACAATAAACAATAACTGCAAATTTTATATTTCTTAATATATTTATGTCTAACAAGAACTTATTTTAAATAACCTCGCCTTCTATAATAAATTATCATCCTCATGTAAAACAACCAATTTTTCTTAATCAATTTTCCTTCTTTTTCACATTTAGTCGGGATATATTTTTTATTTATATTTATTTATATATTTTTTATTTTATGAATTACCTAATGAAGAATGGATTTTATAATTTGAAATTGATCACACAATATACACCTCATAATTAATTTATTACTTCTCTATATATTATTTATTTGTACAAGTATATCATTTTTATACTTAAATTGGTTATATTGCTGTACGATATATATATATATATAAATATATTAAATGGTTTTTAATAAAATTACATAATATATATTATATTCATTTTGTGTATATATATTATATATGTGTATTTTTTTATTTCTTATAAATATTTTATTCTAAAAACTAAAATAAGACCCTATAGAATCAAAGAAAAATATATACAAAGTAAATTGTTACTAGGTACTCTTAATAAATAGACTAAATAAAATGGATTTCTATCTAAAATTAACTGAAAGTCAAATATTAAAATATATATCCTAATCCTAAAATTATTATTAAACAGAAAAATTATTTTTCCAGTGGAAGTATCGCGCAGTCATAGTTGGTTCGGGGCTCATAATAGATAAAATACACAAATTAACTAAAAATCAATAAAAAAATAAGAATGTTAATTTTAATTCAATATTTTTACGTAAAATATACTGAACATTGGAAAAATGAGGTGGTATTAAGTTCTACAATTTAGCATAAAACTAATTTTATAATGGTATTAACGTTCCTTTAATAGGGGAGAAATCTGTAAACAAATGTTTAACCGATTGTAGAAACGCGTTCACTCAACACTAGATCGCTAGAAATATCATTTGAAACATTCAAAACAAATTTATGGTTTATAAAATAACAGTAATAAAGTTTATATTTATTAAACGTAAGTACCTACGTGATTTATTTTGCAATAAAATTATGTATTTATAATGTATCCATAAAAATATCTATGAATAATGTGTAATATTTTCCAATTGCAGTATAGGTTTAGGTACACAATGACGGTTTCTGATTTAAATGCGCATTTCCATAACAATACAACAAATGAGCGATGTAATGATTTATTAAATAAATGGTTACGTAATTTTAATTTTATTAAAATAAATATTTATTAATATGCAATTTAAATGCATCTGACGATACAGCGCAAAAAACCAAACCGACGATGCATTTTTATAAATTTATATAAATAAATCAGTCGCGTTTTTAAATATTTAATAAGGAACATACTATATATAATATTATGTGTACAATGCATTTTATTACCACTTTACACATGTGCGTCTTTTGTGATGTGTGTGTTCGAAATCTATCGATTGACCATTCGCGCGGCGAATGAAATAAAATAGAAACACGCGTTAGGTACCCAGTAATAATTATAATTATATTATCATCATAAAATCCCGTTTAACGTTTATACCAGATGCGATTTGTTTGATTATGCATTATTTTTTGACTGAAAAACAACAGAAATCATGTTTTAGCGTATACGGGGTATCATTATTACATTATTGTTACATTTTATCGAAAATTAAAAAAAAAGGTATTTGAACACTATCACAGTGCCTTTACATTATTACCGAATACATTGTCTAATTGTTTTTGTTTTTTATTTTTCTAACAGAAAATCATTAGGTACTCGCGGCAGATCGCGATGACTGCTGCGCAGTAATAGGACATGGAGCGCTATGTATAAATATATAATAATGTGATACATATTGTCCTCTATATACAATAATAATCACTTGTGCAGTAGTCGCGTACCTATATATATATTATATACTGTATAATATACATAATATTATGATTTATCGTGTCGGATGAAAATAGGGAGTCGGGTCAATGCGGATCATCTCGCGCAATGTTTATACGTACAATCGTCGGTATACCCAGGGGAAGGGAGGGGCGCGTATTATTTGTGTATCGGGTGTCGGACCGGGGGGGAAAAAAAAAAAATCAACAGCAACAGCAGCAGCAGACACACGTCGGGTTATGACCCGCCGACCGGTTGACCCAAAGGAATCCGGTTCTGGCTCGGACCGTTCGCGTACCGTGTGTGCATCATCGCATCATCAGAACCCGTCGCGCGACTCCTAATTTCGTGTTGTTATTATGGTCGACGGCAGTAAGTTGTGAATGGCACACGGCGGCGTGCGTTATTTTCGATGATTTTTTTCCCGCGCATCATTCGCGGTAATGCCACCCTTAGTGCGGTATATAGTACATGTATATAGGTACTATACGCGTGCGGTCGATCACTTATTTAGTGCATAGTATTCTATACCAATATTACTCTCGCGACCTCTAAAAGAATCACCTATATTTACATATATTATGCACGTCTGCGGCACGTGGAAGCTCTTGAAGAAAAAATTAATCAAATCGCGAACAGTTAAATTCGGTTAAATTAGATTTCTTACGTAGTTTTCGAAAAGCACATTATGACTGTACATCGATAAAAGTTTATATATTGAGAGCAAGAAATGCGTTTTTAATTTTTTTTCACCAGTCTTATATATACAAAGATTTTGCGTGATTGAAAATAATAGTATAATAAAAATAATATATCGAAATTAAATTTTTATAATCGTTATGCGTCATTTTTTAGATTTTTTTTTTTTACAATAAGTATATAACATTAATCCGTATTATATTTTTGTTCGAACGTAGCCGCAACATAGTATAATTGAGTGTTATATATTTCCTACGTCATTTAAAAATGTTTCTAAACTATATGGTTGAGTTTTTACATTGTTCTATAAGCAACGACCTGAATATTCGTAAAACAATTTTTCTACACGGGATTTTACGTTTCAAACATTTTAAGTAAACTACATTACAGTCATTCAAAAGTACACGGTCCGCGGAACTAACCTTCACAAGTGAACTGTCCGTAGTGTTTGCCACTGCTCTTGTCACCGCACACGACGCACTCGACGTGCTGTCCGTTTTTATCACACTGTCCACCTAGGGCGACCAGCGTGCCACTAGACTGCGAGCTGGCCGTGCCGGGTGTGGTGCTCTGCTGCGGCTCCTCCATGTGGTGTCCGCCGCCGGGTGGATCTCGCCACACCGGCGTTACCAATGCCATGCTCCGGGTGAATCCGCCGAGATCATGATGGTGTCCACCACCGCCGGACAACGGGTCCGGCGGCACACCATGCGGCGGGCCCTGGAGCGACGGCGGTGCGGCCGAACCACCGATAGGGCCGCCGACGCCGGTCATACCGGGGCCGCCACCTCCGGACACTGTGCATAGTCCGCCTACCGCCGCGCGACACACCGCGAGGCCGTTATGCGGAATAATAATGTTGCTTGCCGGTGTGGACCTGAGCTTCCGCTGAAACCGTCGGGCCCGGGTTCCGACTCAGCGGCAGTGCCAGGCGCCGGTCCGCTCGTTTCGGCAATCGACGGGCGCACTTCGTTGTACAATAACAGTTATCCGCAGGTCGATCGGAATGGTTATCAGTCCGTCGGCGCGAAAACGATTTTCAATAAAATATAATATATTATTATGCGTACGCGCACTGTGGAGAAAAAAAAATTAAAAAAATCATCCGAAACGAGAACGACGAACTTTACGCGTGATTTTTTTTTCTTCGGGTTATTATTCGGTTGAAGAGGAAAAAATGTTAAAGATCAAAATAAATCGGAGAAAAAAAAATTAAATATAACAATATTATACGATTTTAATTCCCACGCGCGAAATGTGACGACAATTGAGGCGAACCACGGCGACGAGGACGACGACGACGGTTTCGGATTTTTGACCTTTCGGAGACCTGGCGGCCGCGATCTCAGATCGGAGTGAACTGACCCGCGGGCCACCGGGTTAGGTTAGTAGACCCGACCGGGGACCGGTGCGCGACGGCGGCGGCGTGCGTACACGACGGCGGCGGCGACGGTGCTGCTGCCGCCGCTCCCCGCCACTGCCGTAACTATGACGACCGGGGCGCCCGTTGCGCTGCCATTGGCTCCCGACCCGGCCACCTCTGACCAATTCACACGCACGGTCGCGGCCTCCGGTGACACGGACCGTGCGTCGCGCGGTGACGGAGGAAAAACCCTGTCGGCCGAAGCAGCGGCGGCGGCGGGCGCCCCAGCTGTATTCACTCCCTCGCCCGAGACGCCCACAGCCGACACCCCCTCCCCTTGTCGACGCCACCACTGTCACCCCCCTTGGGCTGTTTTTTTGCGATTTTTCCCTCTCTCACCCATCGCTCAACGTAGCTCGGGCGAGTTTCGCCGCAATAATTAACTCGAGTGCGATTCCTTCGGCCGTTATATATACGGTCCGTATGGGTATACCTGTATATTATATACATCATATAACATGTACTTACCAATATATATATATATAATATACCCCAGGCTCTCTTCTATTGTGTCGGCAAGCGCGGCGTTTTTCTCCTCGCCGCCCGTCATCGATTTTCTGCTCGTCCGTGCCCCCTCGGTCGTGCTGCAGCCGCACTCGCATTATCAACCCGCGCCCTAGCACAGGTGCGCACCATAGAATTTCTAAACTTTTTCGAACAAGAATATACCTACTTTTATCATATATATATATATATATGGCAGTGTTTGAATATATATATATATATATAGGTACTAATACTCGTTGCTGTACGCTCACGAACACTTATATAAACTCTACTCTAGCTCTAGAACGTATAGACAATGTTTCGCACGTATTTATGTGCACTTATAGATTATAGGTCTATATATATATATATATATATATATATATATACTTATAATATAGACACGCTGTAACAATAATAAATATTAAATTCCGTGCTATACATGTATACATATAAAATTATAATTTAATTTATACAAATAATATACACAAACAATAGGTGAGTTACCATCACATGAAATGATAATTATATATATATACGTCTCTATTTTTTATAGCTACGTCTTTTTTCATAATACGCTAATTCGCGTTTAAACACAATCAATATATGTATACTGCTACAGTTACTATATTATAATAGACTGCAGAGTCACGCATATTTTTGCAATCTATGATATTCTAAAACAAATACAATTTTAGTTTTTAATGCCTACATAATAATAATAACACCATATATAATATTATATATATATATGTGTGTAATTAAATTTAAATACATTATATATTGATATAATTTGAGTATATATTGAGTAATAATTATATAATTATAAGCGTGTATATAGAATCATTTGTAAATATATAATAAATAATTAATGGTTAAATAAAGTTAAAAAGTATATTATAATACTTTTTTCATTCAAAACTGCAACGCACAGGTTTAGTGGGGTGATTCAGTTAGTGTATATATAATATATATATATATATATAAGCCTTAGCTGTAGTAAATAATTACAGATAAAAAGTATATATTGAACAAAAACTAAAATAAGTACCTAGGTAATACCTTATACCTATATAACTTCTACTATAATATATAGTCTATAATTATGTTATATATATCTATTTAAAATAGATATGTGATATAGTAAAAAATTCTGAACCTAAATGGCTAAATAATGATTAATATTATATAGGTGAGCAGATTTGCGTATGCCGTATAACAATAAATCTATTACTGATATTGGTTGACATTTCATTAAATTTCAGAATAATATATATAAGTACTGTCAAATTTTTATTTTCGTGCAAATCAGTTTTCGTAAAATACTATAAAATCTATACAACTATTTACTTTTTAATCTTGTATAAAGTATAGCTGCAGTATATGCCGTCAATACGAATAGACAATTACGTGTATTAACTAGATAATATTATATATTATCGTATTATATATTATGTTTTTATTTATATATAATTTGATTGCACGTTTATATAGTCTATACAAAATAATTATACTAATATAACATTTATGAAACAATCTCACTTTTATAATAATCGTTACTGCAAAAACAATGATAGTATAAGTGTATATTTATAGTACCTATACAATATCGGTAAGTAAACTATATAAAATAATTGGTACCAGGTATAGGCGTGAGCCACGTTTTATTTTCTTGTTAACATGTATATAGGTTTATGAATATATAAGATAAATAAAAATATCATAGTTCACCCTGTACATATTATAAATTGTAATTTACATGTACTTACGTCACGAATTTTTTTTCTTTTCAAAACTATACATATTATAATCAGTTTGTTATGATATACATCGTAACGAGCTGATTATGATATGTATAGCTATAACTTTATCGCTATTTTTATAAATCTCCCGAGAGTTTTTTTTTTTTTTTAATGTAGCAAAAATTGAGTCCAATTACAGATGATTTTATAAACATGACCAATAATATTTATTGGTATACTATTCTATACACCTGTATATAATATAAATAATAACTATATACACATTATAACAAAATTGTACTTCGCAAAGAAAAATGATTACCAATTTCACGGTTTTCTTCGATGTGTCCAATTCTGTGTCCTGTAGTGTACAATATATATAGGTACGTACATGACATTTTCGTTGTAACTAGTTTGAGTTGAACCTATATCATACATCGTTAAAAACATCAAACTACTTCGTGTTGTATATATAACATTAGGTAATATGTAAGGTAGTATATATAATGATCTCTGATTCACGTCAAATTACAGTGTATTGTTGTATTAAATTTGTGGCGTCGTTATACTATATATAGATTATAATTTATATAATATTCTGCAGATATTCTATGTACTTACATTTATTTTTTATTTATATTTAGTTTTATTGTTACTTTTTTCTACACGAATGTAAGATATACGATTATTAGAATAAAATTATGTATATCATGATGCATGTGTATATATCTAATATATAATATAAGGCAAGTTATACAATTATAAGAACTTTGTGACACGCAAAGACTCAATAGTAATTTATATCCATATTATTCTATTATATATTACCTAATTATAGATACGATTTCCGTGATTTAGTATGCAAATAATAATTACTGCAAACCGTTAGACAATAGATTTACAAAGAAAAAATTATACTAATACTGATGTGACTTTTAACAACGATAAAATATGTTATAGACTCGTTGACTCGTATCTTCTATAAATTTATGTTGTATATTTTACATATGTAGACATACAATATGATAAATGCATGCAAAAGTGTTAAGGATTTATGCAAATTACATAAAGGACGATGATATATTAATATTTATTCCATATAGAAAACCCTATATCTACCATGTTATGGTGTTTTGTTGGAACGAAACTTTATGTTGTATAGTTAGTTAAATTTATTTAAACTAACAATTCCTATAAAAAAAATATCTTCAATTTTATATTTATCTAAAAAATTTGTATTAACATAGATACCCTATAAAATGATTACACTATAAAATGTTATAATTATATTTTCAAGTTTCAAATTTTAAGTTATATATTCTACTATATTTATTTGAGCATTACCTTAACATTATCAAAATTATATTTTTAAATAATGTATAGTGTTCTTTTGCCTTAAAGCAGTTAGAATATTTAAGTAGTTATAAATTATATGTACAAAATATAGTTACTTTAAAGTTCAAGTTATTTAAAAGAAAAAAATAGCGGAACATACCTAATTATACAAAATTACTGAAAAATGTGCGTATGTAAAGACACACAGCGTTTTATGAAGATCACCTACAATTTGAAACAATTCTCAAATACTTTTGAATTTAAGTAAAATAGTTAACAATTAATCACAATATTTCATGTTGAAAAAATAAAATAAAATTGACACAATGAATAAAATGTCATTTTATGTTATAAAATTATGAATTTATACTATTATTAATCAAACATGCAACGTTTCAAAAACATTGGATTCGCGTTTTCTAAACGGCTTTTTTTTAAATATAGGTACTTGTTTTTTATCAAAAATTAGAATAATAATAATGAAAGTTAATAACGTTTTATACATTTATGCTTTATGTTTCCATGAAAGTGTATTAAACTAATATTTAAATACGTGTACATATTAATTATTAATTACTATATAACATCAATGGAGTGCTCTGAAGACTGAAGTTCAAATTATGAGTTTATAAAATGTTGTTAAATGTTAAAATGTACTTTCTTATGAACTATAAAACATCTCCTATAAAGTATTGCTATACCTATACATTGTTTTACGTAGGAATATGTATAATTGTATAGTCATATATGTAGAGTATTAGATAATACATATCTACTCGATGGTTCCACGTATATAAGTGATATAAGTGTATTATAAAAAACTTTCTGAACAGTTTATATATTATACGTGCAGTATAATATCGAAACATATACTACGAATTACACATTTGTATACATTTATTATTATTATTATGGTGCACTGCTGTACGCACATTCGGTTTATATTATAATGTAAAATAATATTGTATATATACATATAGGCGCGTAAAAAGATACGCTGTAAGCTTGTTGGTGATTCGTGGAAATCACGTACCGACTTTTGTCGGTGTGTACGGTGTATGTGGAAGTGGAATTATATTACGTAATATATCAAATAAATAACAGTAACAATAAAATAGTGGTATAATAATGTATACTATACAATGAACTATATATTACTGAAATTTTCAAAAAACGAACATGGGAAAATTAAAACTGGACTACTACTCGTATTATAACCATATATGTCGAACGGTGGTTATAGTTTATCAATAAATTATATCAGAATACGACATTTCCTAGAAGACACGGCACGATGTACAGTGGGAACACGGATGAAGAGTTGAACATTTTCAACTATAATAATGTATATACGGGTACAGTTTGGTTTCGTGTTAACCAATGTACTGCCTATATATACCAAGGCACCTATACTATAATAATGTAAACCTGACTTAATAGTTTAAATGTTCAACTTAATATTGATACCTTGGTACAAGTTTAAACACTATGGGAATTAACCTGTGTGGTTATGGCTCATGGTGCTCTGGATAGGTTGACACTCTTACTGTCGTCTGCCACTGTGATGGGCTTAAATGCAAGATGTCCGACAAATCAAAAAGTCTAAAAACTACTACATTAGCCAACATAATAATTATTACTATAAAATGTACGTAATTTCGTATAGTTTTTCTTGAAAGTTAATTAACATTTTCCATTTGACTTAATAATTTTATTTAAACTGTGTTACTGTTTGAAATGTTCAACTGTCGACAGTTTTCTGCAGATATTCTTTGGTGATATAGTTGCTGAGGTATGTGTTTTTAAGTGTTATGATTTAATTTATAAGTATATGTATACTACACATTTTATTCATTTACTGTATGATACATTCGAGTTCTAGTTATACATGTTATAAACTTATAAGGTATAATTTATTTTATTATTTATTTCTACGCCTGACGGGAATTTACAACAGTTGATACAGTATTCAGTATACCTATATTATTTAAACGTAGTAAATATTACCTATATTTATAGTTTATAAAATATTGAATATAAAAATTCATGTGGGGTCGTTTGAGTCATTCTACATAAAAATATTGAATTCGTTACATGTTAAAATGATATGTTATATAAGATAACTTAGTATACCTAAAGTTTTAAGTTGCATGGTTGATTTGGACTGTTTTAAATATCAGAAAAAAACATATTAGGTATGACTGATATAATTAATTGAATAAATAAATTGTTTTCAATAGACTAGTCAAATTATTTATGAATGTAATACATGAGTTTATACATCTATGTATACATTTAAATGTAATGTTTATAGATAGCATGTGTGGTGAATAATGTTATAATGATTAGATTAGATTTAATCTATTTAGATGTACAGTTTAGTTTACTAAGTAGTGAAACCTAAACCATGTATATATTTTATAAATCTTATAAATCTTATAAATATTATTATATATGTTTATACAAACCTAAGTGAATTAAAATAATATATATTCGGTAGGCATCTACCTATATTGTTTTACTTGATGTTTAATATCAACGTTGATGACCTTATTAATATCTTATTAATTATACCTAAACCTCAATACCTCACATGCTTTTATGGTGAAACAATTAACTGATACTCTACTTTCTGTAAAACATGTATGTATATTTTTGTATAAAATTAATTTTATGAATTATAATAGTTGAATTTAACTACTTTTAATTACTTATATCAAATTATATCAACCTGTTATCAACCTGTTATCGAGTGCTCTTTTCTGTTATTAATATATTTATCATTTTATTCATTGTATGTAGGTATACAGTATACTTTACCCGTAGATCATATACATATGATCTAAGACTTCAGTAGTTTGATTAATTTTAGTTTAATATTTGATTACCTGTGTTGAACTCTATAAAATTTTCTTCTTAAATTAAACATTTTCAACTTGGAATATTGTTTCAGTAATAAGGAGGCATTTATGGAAATAGAAACTAATGTTGAGTTATATGTGTAGTTAATTTTAAAATATGTTTGATGATCGTACATAATATTTTATATAATATACACACACACACACACACATATATATATACCAAAATACTGGATAGACATTATACTTTTAGAAAAATAGCAAAGTATGAGACAGGTAACTGATAGGTATCAGGTACCTGTTATATGTACTGTTAGATGTAAGATTTTTATAAAATACTGGTATTCAAATTCATAGAAGATATATAATATGCCTATATTGTGTCTAATTTAATTATTTTTATCATTTGGAATATAAAATGTCAGCTTATCTGTATAATTAAAATGATTTAATATATTGATAATATAATAACTAATGTTAATGTCCATGTTCAAGTCCAGATCTACGGAAGGTAAATACAAACGATGGCTTGAACATACCTATCTGTCAGTAATTATTATTTACGATTATTTTCTTAACAAGTATCTTTTCGGTTGTTGTCACTTAAACCTGCACCTCTGCAAATGGTTCCCCACCTGTAGCACATAACGTGGTTTCTAGTGTATCACAGGTGCACCGTTGTATATGGATTTCGGATTCCCCTGGGGTGACCATGCCTAGTATAATCGGTGTAATAATAATAATGATGGTAGTAATTATGATTATTATTGTGTACGTATCTTTTGCGTGGTAGCTCACGCATGCGACGAAAAGGTCGAAGGCGTATCAAGATATAAATCATGTAACCCTTGGTGCGTGTAAAAGGGATGCTGGGTGCGTTAGTAAATTAAAGTAAACACACAGTTTGCACAGCAGACATTTTCATCTCATTCTCCATCCTCGTACCCTACTTATTCTATCTCTTTATCTCTTACGAAGACGGCTGCTTCTCCTCGCCATATCTCTACCAAAAAGTTTGCGTACGTTTTATTTATATGTATTTCTTCCGACATTTTTTATCCTTTCGGTACCTACCCTTGTAATTAATCTTTTTTCGTAAAATAAAAGATAAAGTGTTACGATTCTACTACAGCTGCAGTGACGCATTATGAGAGATGCACAGAGGCCGATTGTGTGCGATTGTGATTCAGTTGCAACAAATGTGATTCCTATACATAACATTTATGTACGGTGGTAGTCCTACTGCAGGTTGTCAATAAGTATAACATTTCTGTATAATATTTGTTTGTAACATAGTACAATTAAACATTAATTTTTGACCTTATTATGTTGTATGTTTTGAAACGTATTTCTACAGCAAAACGTGATCATCTACATGTATTCAAATACATGATCGTCTTTGTGCTCTACATTTATTATATACGTACGTCATATACTATTGTTTCCAAAGCTAAATGTATAAAAATAAAATTACTGTACATTTATTATGCGTATGTATGTATGTATGTATGTATGTATGTATGTATGTATGTATGTATGTATGTATGTATGTGTGTGTGTGTGTGTGCGTGCGAGTGTGTGTGTGTGTGTGCGCGCGCGCGTGCGAGTGTGTGTGTGTGTGTGTGTGTGTGTGTGTGTGAGTGCGAGTGTGTGTGTGTGTGTGCGCGCGCGCGTGCGTGTGTGTGTGTGTGTGTGTGTGTGTGTGTGTGTGTGTGTGTGTGTGTGTGTGTGTGTGTGTGTGTGTGTATGTATCTATAGACGACTTTTGAACACTTGGCTTTCGAATGTACATATGATTTTCGAACATATGACTTCTTTTTCTGCTGCCATTTACTTATACAGTCATGAAATTAGCCACACCAAGTTGTCTTGTTTACTCAAAATCAATGCCATCATTTTGCAAACAATTCATTTTTACTATTTGAAAATCACAAAAAAAAAATTAAATATTCATCATGAACACTTGCGTATTATATTGAGCCATTATAATTTTTATAAACACGAGTGCTTTTACATTAGAAAATGTGGTTATCACAATAAGCATATAAATTTAGTGTATCGCGACTACATTTTCTTTTTTCTTTTTTAAATCAAAGCCTAGTCTGTTATACACATTTGAAACGGTGGCGCGTGTAAATCAATGTATAACATAAAGTCTCCGTTGCACCTTAAGCACTGGAAAACGTCACACACGCAATATTATAAAAATACATATTATGTATGATACATATATAGTGCATCTGCAGTTGTGTACGCTTTTTCGCCTCGTTTGATCGGTCAAAGGCGATTGTTCATCGTCAGCGGATTCCCTGAGGGTTGTTCTGTTGTTGTTGTCAGCGATAGTTTTTTTTCTTGTTATACCGGTTGTTGCGGGTTGGTGCACCCCGGGTGTATGTGTGCATGTTTGTGTGTATACTTGGAAGTTATTGTTCGAATAACTGTCGTCGAAAAACAAACTATAAATAGAAGTATAATATAGGTGTATATACAATGCAGCCCATTGTCTTTGTAGTCCACAAAAGAGACGGTGTAGAGGTGAGGAGGCGCATAGTGACTTTTTATGATTAAAATAAAAATCATTCCTCAACGAGCCCCCAAAGGGTTTTGTTAACTAAACGCCACGCCGTTGCGTACGTTTGTGTGTGTGTGTGTGTGTGTGTGTGTGTGTGTGTCTGTGTGTGTGTGTGTGTATATTATATTACAGATAAAAATAAATGCATCTTTTACTCTTCATCGAATGCATTTTATTTTATTACTATACAGACGATAGTGTCGATAAACCACCATGCAATCATATTATAAATTTATAACGTATGAAACAGAAAGTGTAGAAATTTCTTTTTATTGATTCAAATTTGGGACTTTTTTGTACACGCGCTTTTTTTGTATGATACACTCAAAAGTAAAAAAAAATAAAAATCATAGGTACTCGAAATATTTGGTTTTGATTTGATTCATTAATACATTTTATTTTTTCAAACGATTAAAATAAATTCGTTATTACTTTTAATTTATATTTGTGTCAGAATGTACATACGCTGAAAAATCAATCTCACGTTTCTCGTTTTAATAATTTCTTGTAGAACTACAGCATAGCAGATTACGTGTATATTCTTGCAAAAGATGTAAACAAAATTCGCGACCGGGTGACGGGTGTCTTATTCGACGCTTTCACCGACGTTTTTTAAATTTTACCAAGAAAATCGACATTTACGCGAATAGGTCATAATTTAGAAATTGTTACTTTTTGAGTAATAATCAGAAAAATTCGATTTTGTCAAAAACTGGTACTTCCCGTATATATGTTGCCGTTTTCTTGAAATTTTTCATAGGTTTTATCGAATATTTAGAAAGCTATTGAGAAATTCAAAAATGACTTTTCAAATGCACCAATAAGAGAACTTTTTCTATCAAACATTTTTTTAACCGAAATCGTGTAGACAGACACAAAAAATTAAAAAAAAAACATGGTCGTCATAATACAACCGATATATTCCTCGCTCCAGTAAGAATCTAAAATATATTGATTGATAAAAGTATGCATGTCTAGAACATTTATTAGTACCTATATCAAATTTATTTTAAGCAATATTTATAATTTAAGACCTAAATAATATTATTTATTCAGCTAGGATATTTTAGAGATTATTATATTAATTTTAAAATACAATAAATATAATAAAGCTTTTTTTATCAAAAAAAAACTTCCTAATAACGCTCCATACAATATTGTATATAGGAAATAAGTAATTTTGTTTAAACTTTTGAAAAATAAAAATAATTACGTTAATAACAAACTTGAGATGGCACTCAGCAGTGCTGCCAGATAGGTATGATGAGTGGGTTGTAATATATTTTTAGTTTAGTATGGGAAAATGGATGTTGAGTTTTAACAAGTTAGCTGTTGAAGTTTTTGTATTTTATCGTTTTACGGGATATAGGATGATGATTATTATAATTATAATTTCGTAATACCACGGAACAGAAATGATTTGGTGAGTGCAGATAACTTGAAAGCTTGAATGTTCTTTTCAATCTTATGACTTTGCTAAACACCATATGTACACACAACTACCTGATAGTATAATTACAAATTACAGTCAATTTTGAACGTTATAGTTTATATAAGTTTTACTATTTTTATATAACCTGTATAACCTTACAATAGTAGATACATGTATTTACTATATAATCATGAACATTGAGTATAAATACCTATGCAATTCTACCGTTTCACAATACCTTGAGAAATAATAATTAAAGTTGTCTTGGGAATAATTAAAGAATTCGAATTTTATTAAGTTAAGAATTGTATTATCAATTCAATTAATTTATATTTGAAATAAAGAGTTCTTTTAGGAATTATATAGTAGACCAATCCCCCACTACGAATGATTATACGTGTAAAAACTATTAAGATTCTGGAGAAAAATGTACGGAAGGAATTTTTAAATTATTTGGTGAATTTATAATATTTTTAATATTTAGATTATTATAGGCAATACTAGAAACCGAATCGTATAGAAATGGTATCTACATTATCAACGAGATAATCATAAACTATTGCAATCTTTCAAATATATTCAACTACTGGAGTAAATGCTATGAGATTTTATACATTTGATTTTATTAAAATGTTTTTGTGTACTATGAATAATAATTATTGTGAGTATCAATAACAAGTTATTATTATTATTATTACGATTTTTGTATAGATATTATTTTATAATAATAAATTATACACACATATTTTGTTTTCGAACTATTATAATAATTATGATGGTAAGGATGAGCATACTCACACAAATATGCACACGCTCACATACTTGTACACACGCACATATTAGAGAGGAGTGTATGTTACGATAACCTCAAAGCTTGACCCTGCCAGAAGTTGCATCATGTTATTCAGGCATTTATAGCCTGTTATCAGTGGGTCCGTTCGGTGAAGCATAATTATTTTCTCGATCATTTATCATTAAATAAAACTGTCTGTATGGCTAACTGAAGAAATTGTTCTGACTCAACTGAATTTAATAATACATTTTAGTTTATATAGTGTTTATACACCACGATTCAGATATACTATTGTTATGTAACTAATATTTGAAATTCTGAATTAATAAATTGTACAAATCTTGATGAAATTTGTTTTGATATTTTCGGTATGATATTCAGGGCCATTGGTTCAAATGTTATTCTTGTAATATTGTGCTCTATATTTTATAATATATAGGATCGAAACAACATTTCACTTAGAATTGAATTACTTATCATTGTAAGTTTATATGTATGTTGAAACTATTACACTATAGAAAATTAAAACCAATTATGAATTCAATTTCAAAATCTCCTTCACATGAGAATTTTTTTTTTTTTACATTTGGATTCATAGCAGCTTATAAGTTTTTATTTATTAAAGAGAAGTACGGTTTTTGTCGGTTAGTTGATGGATTGAAACACGTAAGTATTGTTTCGTTGCTTAATTTCTGGGTGGTTACCTGTTGAGAAGCTAGTTAGTAGTAACATAAACCGCAGTGCCTAAAGACAATTGTATAAATTTATTGATGAGGTTGTTCACTGTGCCACACCATTCAGAATACACTTTGGTTTCGTAATATATTTTATGTAAATAAAAGATGTATATAAGCATGAAGCATTTAGCATTTTTAAAATCATATTCGTATATAGCCATGAAAAAGTCGATTTAACCATTTATTTATTGTTACGTATATAATATGATATTTTATCCAAAGACATTTTTATATCGAAATCGACAATAACACGTTAAAATGTTGGAAATAAATTATAACCATACATAGTTTCATACTACATGGTATCGTTATTATATTGTTATATATGTATCTATATTATACACACATATTGCATTACTATATCGTGTACGCAGACGAATAGATTTTCACGAGGGTTCCTAGGAATACGGTCATTACAGTATTTAAGTATTGACCAGTGTTGATATAAGTATTATTGACTATACAATCCCAACGAATGTCGATTAAAAATGATCGTTTATTTCGTTTTCGACTTCAAAATAATTTTTCGAATTAGCTCGAATACGAGTGATCAAATAATATTTTAAAAATGTTTTCTGAGCATACATACAGACCTACATGTATAGATACAACTATTCGTATAGTAGTATGTGTAAAATTATACAAATATACACGATGAATCCATTAATATCAATTTTTAAAATATATTATACAAGTGCTACAGTTACTGTATCTAGGGAGGCAAAATTATATATACGGCCCTGCCTGATATAATATATGAAACAAGTTTATGTTATTTACTCTATTTACATATGATTCATAATTTTTTACCCAGATGTAAACTATGAATTTAAATGTAGGTATACACACTATATACATCACATTATACGGTGCAATTGAGATCGTGGTCGTTGTTACAGACATATAAGTGTTGAATTAGGTGTTCGAGTGTATTTTTCCACGCCTATTGTAAATGGAAAACTATGCATAAAAGAGAATAATATTATAATATATAGTCGATGCATGGCGCAATGAGTGGTACCCGCACACGACAGATGCGTGCCGTCCGTACAACTGCAGTGTGGCGGCTGCTGCGGTGTACACACATAATATGGATAATAATATATAATGTGCACTATTATTATAATACGGCATAGTGCTCGCGTATATACAATACGTATAATATGTAATGATAATTGACTATCATTTAATTTGTCACCGCCGAGAAAGGGTTTTTAACTTTATATTTCGGTGTATTTCGCACACGTGCCACCGAGGCATGACGCGTACCGAAGTCAATGGCCTAGTTAAAAGAAATAATAAATAAATTGTAACGAGAACGACGAATGATTATGAAAAAAAAAAAAAAAAAAACAAAGAATAAATATTCAGATGCATCCATATTATCAGCAGCGCGATAGTCAATTGAAACAATTAAGACATTCGACCCGTATATTATTATGTATATACAGACGCGTGTGCAATACCCCGTGATAATTTATTCGTTTACCCCGTAAGACCGCATATACACATGTATAGACCGTATGTATTATAATAATAGTTGTGCGGGTTAAAGCACACACACACACACACACGCACATGCATATACACAAACACATACACACACACGCACACGCATTACACCACCACCATAGCCGCAACAATATATGGTAATTCGGGATCGGGTCCTGATTTAAATTCCCTCCATCTAAAGCACATAATATTCTATTATATTTCGCCGTCTGTTTATAGCCCGCGGCGGTGGCGGTGGTGGTGGTGGATCGACCGTGTATTATAATGACGCACGCGAGATCACCTTCTTCGCCAAAGACCACGGGGTTAGAACTGAATGTCCCTTGCGCGTTATTTTCAATCGTAAAATCTAATTTCACATTTATGTACGTACGGTTTCATTGGCTGTCAGATTTTAGTCGTTCGTCGCAAAAAATTCACATGCCACAGCAGTAGATTACACACATTTTCTCCTCTCTCTCTCTCTCTCTATCTCTCTCTCTCTCTCTCTCTATTTACGAGTTTCGTCCTCTATATATGCGTCTCCGTGTGTAGCGAGTGTATATAAAACGCATCGTTTAGTATATTATATTATAATGCTGTTAGATTTTTCTTCATATTATATGGTCCGAAGAATCCGTCGTGGTGTAAAAATATAGATACATTTTATATATAACTATTAACCATATGGTTTAGGGATGAATTTTTTTACCACCTTTGTTCAAAAGTGAGTAAACGTATTATACGATTTATTAGCTCCAAATAAAGTTACATGGGAAAGCGTAAATTGGAAAAGATTTTACTGCCAAGTATATTTAGTAATAAATATTGCTCAATGCTAAATCATAATGGGTTAAATATATCATGTTGGTAGGTCAAAACGATTATTTGATGAATCAAAAATGTATCATTATATAAAGGTTTCTATAGTATTCTGCTTTCTATACTTTTAAATTTGATCACCTTTTGTAAAACAATTTAAAAATTTCGTAGTACAATTAATTTTGATCTAGGAAAAATCGCCGTCGCCACTTCGCCATAAAACTATTTCACCATCGCCATTTCGACGAGACGTCACTTCACCGTCAAAAAATACCCGATAAATTAGTAATAATATATTTTGAGCAATTTACTCATAATTATTTATTTCACACCAAAAAAATTAAAAAAATATTTAGATATCGACAAAAGATTAATCAAAATTGTGAGTAATTACAAACAACTTGGTTTATCTTCATTTTTGCGAGGAATTTTCCAAAATTTATCTTTAAAATAATTTTATAATTATAATTAAATATTGACGTGTTTTGTCAGTCTTTTAGTAGATCACGACACCACTTTCTCTTTAGTTATCGTGGAGGATTACTAGGAAGAGAGTTGGATTCAAGTTCAGCAATTAAAGGGTTAAAATGAGATTGTAATTTAAAATGAAATTTTTTGTAATGTTTTATGGCTAATAACTGATTTACTAGTAAAATACCTGTTTCAATTTTGAAGTCATTTTGAAGTGTGTAGTTTGATACGTACCATGGTGCAGAAGAGATAATGCGGAGAGTGATGGATTGGAAGTCTTGAATGGTACGTATTAGGGATGGTTTGGCGCATCCCCAAAATTGAACTACATAAGTCCATATAGGCCTTAATAGGAATTTGTAGATGGTAAATTTGGTTGATTTTATTTAACTGTGATAAATGATAATATAATGAAAATCGATTGTAAAGGATTTTAGATGACTATAGATATTTAAACATTTTATAATAATAATAATAATAATAATAATATTTTATTTTGCAAATCAACAAGTGGTACATTATATAAATACATAAAATAATTATTTGCAGCACCCCCTAAAAGCGAAGCTTGTGCTGGGAGAGCGGTTCTTATATTATATTAACTTTAAATTAATACAGAAAATAATAAACTAGTAATAATCGGTATTAACAAGTAGCAGAGTACCTATAGATATGTAATATTATAAACAGAGAAAAAAAAGAGTACAAAGAACGAAAATAAATTATATCTAAAAACACAGCATTAAAGTTAATGAATTAATTAAATAATAGACAGATCAAGACTTTTTACATAATTTTTGAATGACTTCAAATTATTAAAATGGCTAATGTTAATATTTAAGGTTTGATAAAATTTTAAACCGTTATATAAAACACTCATTTGACCGAAGACTTTATTATAATTAGGTAGGCATATATTTATCTTATGTTTATATCTTGTATTATAATCATGATCAAAAAGAATAATTAAATGTTTATCTTTATAAAGTTCGATTAGTGTATTAAAATTAAAAATATGCCTAAAATCATTAACTTCTAGCTCTTTATAAATTAACTTGGTACTTGTTTGAAATGATATATTTAGAAGATATTTAATAATGCAGTTTATAGTTGTTAATAATCTAGATAAATGATTGTTGTAAGTTCCTCCCCATATTGATACACCATAAGAAAATACTGATTGTACCAAAGATAAATAAATAATTCTTTTATATGAGTTATTAAAAATATATTTGACTTCTTTAAAAATGAAAAAGAATTTACGTAAAATATTGTTTAAGTAATTGATATGACTATCCCATTTAAATCTACAATCTAGAATTATGCCAAGGTACTTTAGTTCTTTAACATTTTAAGAGACACATTTTAATGAATGGACTATTAAGTTGTTAGTATTTAATGTATTACACTTTTGTGGATTAAACAAAATGTACTTAGATTTCAACAAATTTAATTTTAATTTGTTCTTGCAAAACCAGATATAAATATTATTTAGGATTCTATTTGCTTCATAATACAAAATATCTGTAGATCGTTCAGATAATAAAATCGCAGTATTATCAGCATAGCTTAAAATTTCAGTATTTAAGTTAGTATTGATTTTCAGGAGATCATTTATAAAAATTATAAATAATAAGAGACCTAGGACTGTGCCTTCTGGTACACCACAAGATACCTCTAAAATATCACTATATTTATCATTTAGTTTAACTCTTTGAGTTCTACTACTTAAGAATGATTTAATTAAATTATTAGGTAAACCACGAATACCTGTGTTTTCTAATTTAGACATCAATAGTTTATGATTCACATAATCAAATAGAATAACTTAGAAGTTATTCTAAGTTGAAAGTTTGATACTGAATTAATGGTGTCAATATATTCGAATAAAATTATTGATTTTTAAAATCATGCTCCTCATTTTATTTTTTTTTATTTTTAATACAACATCAAAAATAAATAACTATTACTTACGCGTACAATATATAATATTATATTATAATACATAAGTGTGGTTTTTTTCGTGATCATTGGAACACTTGAAAACGGATTAACTCATCCTCCGTGGTCGCACGGTGGAGACGAACAGTCAGCAGTTTTATTGCGTGTTAAAATCGTGTACATTTTATATTGCACTATGTATGTATGTACTAAGTACAGTAAGTAGATTGCAGTACATAATGAAAAAAATGATGAAAAAAGCGTTACATTATATATGTACTATATATAAGAGGCAACGCGCGTTATAAAAAAAAAAAGTAAAAACACAAGGGTTTAAGTGCGACTTGATTATTTATGAAGAGCCCAAAAGAGAGGATTAGTGTGCGTATAATATAATATAGGCCGGTGTTCGTGTTAAGTGGAGGGTAATGGACGCGACGCGTTTATATAATATGAATATGTATATATAGGGCACATGGATCGAAGGGGTAAAACACAAGCACGTTCTCTATCTCTCTCTTTCTTTGGGCATTTCAAAGACGCACCGCCGGCGGTGAAGGGATAAAAATATTTGTTTTTAATTTATAATGATGACTGAAGAAGACAAAAAAAAAAAATACTAAAAACAAAAGGGTTTTGGGCACGTGTTCATCGCCCTAGATCTGTTGTGCGTGTGTCGGCATGCTTAGAACGTTTTTTTCTTCCTTTTCATTTATCTTACAATAAACCGGCGCGTATTATAGTTGAACATGCGCGCACATACCATACCTACCTATTTATACCATATATTATCCACGAGGAAACGAAGACCCATCGTCGCCGCGTGTTTAAGACAATGTGCGTTAAAATCATTAGAGACATTATATTATATTACCGCACTTGCCGTCACAATTATATATGTGCAGTACCTAAAACTGCACGGGCGACGAATATATCCGCGCGTGTCTAATTTCACGTCGTCATATCTGAAGTAGAATAATGGAAACGATCACTACGACGATGAAGGGGGGTAAAAAACGACGGTAAGTGTACTGCGAGAGAATAATATATATCTTAAATCCTTCAGACCGGATAGTGCATTGCATTTATACGATTATATTGCACTTATATGCAATTAGTGCATATAACGCATGTTTTGAACGTTGGAACGTCTACAATAAAAATTAAATCTTCCAATTCGATAATTCGATTGCTATGGCACATAATGGGCAATTTTCTTAAACTCTTATTTGTGAACTATTCCTATACGTTATACGTATATATAATATATATTTCATCATATTGCATGCGATAATTTATTTTATTGTATTATAAATAACTATTTTTTGTGGTTGACGAGTCATCAAAAACTGACTCCATTAAGCCACAGTTCCAATTACTAGCTAGTTCTCGGATGCGTTAGATAATGTAGAGATATGACATATCATGTTCTTGTTTACAACATAATTAAGTTATGTTAAAATAATCACTAAAATGTAATAATAATATAATCCAAAATATTTTTTTTTTTAAAAGAGCTAAGTTGAAACCCGTAGGATAATGCCGATAATGGTTAATATATAAAAGTCAATAGGCCTACATAATGCCTACATAATCAGTTGTATTAAGTATTACAAAATTTTTAATTTTCTATGCATCAATGAATGTTATATAATAAAATTCTCAATTGATAATCGATATCTTTTATTTTAATGTACATTGTAGAACCATTAAATATTTGTTATAACTTATAACATTATACAAATAAAAGCCCATAAAATTATATTTCATCTTATCGAGTTTTAGAATTTTATGATAACCGCTGTACGTGTTAGAAGTTTTGATGTATAGAATACAATATAATATCGTAAATGTTATGTTGATTGATTTTATTATACTGTGTATACATTATGTTAAACAATATATTTTATTACGTCATTTAACACATGTATGCAATCTGAACTCCTTTTATACGAATAATCTTGTAGGTTTTCAATGTTTTGAGGATGTGTATATGATATTATATCTATAGTAAAATTACATTATAATAATTTACTTTATGATCTTATACATAAACATGTTGCATTTTATCCATAACGCACTGGGCAGTGTGCTCAAATATAATAATAAGGTATACGGGGAAAAATAAAAAAATATATTCTCCTTCGTTTCTTGTTATAGTTCGCGCGGAATCTATACACCCATTGCCGTACGGTGTAGTGTTGAGGTGTATGTATACACTTACGATTTACCCTCGACGGTGACCGTCGGATTTTTGTCCGTTATGATATGATGGCCATCGAGCCATTAATAACAATAATAAACAATGATCGAAACAATATGATGTATGCGAACACCACACGTATCATATGCGCGCTGTTATAATGGGATCGTGGTGGAACGGGTTGTGCAAGGGGGAACAGCGTATACGTTTTCTGTTGCTCACGATGTACACACACACACACACACACACACACACAATATTATTATTATTATTATTATTATTATTATTATTATTATTATTATTATTATTATTATTATTATTATTATTATTATTATTATTATTATTATTATTATTATTATTATTATTATTATTATTATTATTA